>JBAWJQ010000961.1:600000-855322 GCA_037783105.1 Bactrocera zonata | reverse complement strand
TCAAGAAGTCCCTACGTATATCAAGACAATTTTAATATTCATTTTTGACTTTTAGATCAGCGCTAACCTAAATATTAAAAGCCTAAAACAATTAGGGTAAATTTTCTAAATTTTCTTTTAATTTGAAAAATAATGCCTTCCAAATTATTATAAGTATTTAGAATGGCCAATAAAAGCAACGCCAACAACGCTATTAAAAACACAATCTACACACGCACAAGCGCTTATAATTATAAACAAACAAATAAAATATATAAGCCACTGCACACAACGGTAGTCAATGCCACTGCTGCTGCCATTAAAACGTCGATTAAGTGCAATTAAAACGAGAGCTAACCACTACGTGACCACACATTTTATTACCACGCTACAAATCTGACAGCCCCCGGCGTGGCAATGGGGAACAAGCGTGCAATTACAGCACTACAACTGCACTTATGTAAGTATATGCGTTAGTAAGTGTATTGTGTAGAAGTTGCTGTGCACCCTAGTGATGATAATGGGCCATGTAGGCTAATCTCAATGATCAATTAAATTGTCTCTCTGTCTATTTATAAACAAGACACTTTTACCCAATTTATTATATTGCATTATAAACAGCATTTATGAAAGATGCGCTTCACACACACACACACATCTATGCATATACATATATGTATACACACTTATACGTATATTATAGCTGCCGAGTATAATTTTGAACGAGTATTTAGCGACTTATGCCAGGGTTCCTCACTGCACACACGACTCTTTGGCAACAAACATATGATGTGTATGCGACCACCAACCGCCTCGTTAACCAAAACATACTTACATATTTATATATTATATGAGTGCAATGGTGACACTGTGACTTTAGAAACTTGGCACCCAATGAACATTTTGACTTGATCTAGACTATATTGTATTGGCGGGTTCTTCTAGTTAGTGTTTATGGAGTTGTACTCCATCACAATCGTATACAGAGGCATCATAGTCATAATTGTTCGTATTCGCTTTTATTTTGCTTTTTTTTTATTGTTATGCGTGACGGTTCCTACAGTCTGTAGAAAGAAGAAGCATGCGTTTGCACGGCTTGCCGATATACTACTTGACTCCGAACACCAAATCCAATTGTGCATTTGACTTGAATTGCTTTCACGCACAGTATGCCAAGAAAGTATGGAGCACATACAATAGCATAGAAAAAAATATTCTAATTTCACAGAAGAATAAAAGATACTTTGAATTTAAAGGGTACTTTTCGTGACAGAATTATATTTCACGGTGTATTCAGACACTCGCGGTTATAATTAAATGGCTTTAATGGTTTATTTCGACTTTTTTAAACGCGATATAATAGAATAATATTTTAAATCTAGCGCATTGGTTCGACTAATTATCACGAGCCCTACCTACCGATATTTCGATTCAATAGAATAGTGACACTGTTCGATATTTGTTATCCAGTGTAAGTAATATTTGTGAAGAACGTTAGAAAAAACCTAACCTTCGACTACCTCGAAGATATAATACCCTTCACAGCTGCAATTCTTATAACTTAAAGGCTACAAACAGATCCTTATCTCGTTCTTAATCGTCAGTTTGTGTGGCAGCTACGTAAATACGTGCTGTAGTGGTCCGATCTCAACAATTTGTTCGAAAATTGTACCGTTGTCTTGAACTAGTATAATCCATATCAAATTTCATGAAGATATTTTGGTAAATAACAAAATCGTTTTTACAGGACTCTATTACGATCGGTCAGTTTGTATGGCAGCTATCTGCTAAAGTGGTTCGATATCCGCGAGTCCTACAAATGGACAACTTCTTGGGAGGAAAAGAAAAATGTTTCGATGTCTCCAAAACTGAGAGCAACGTGTTCGAAAGTGTTAAGGATTACGATTCAAGGGCATGCACTTAGAATATTCGGTCCCTTACTTGGGAAGGTGACACTGCCCAGCTGGTTAATGTCCTCGTGAGAGTAAAGGTTGACATCAGCGCCATTTCCGTGGCCATATAAAGGAGCGTAGATTTGGTATATGATTCGTGGTGAAAAAGAGACTCCATCGCCGAGTTCTGGCATTCACCTCGGCGGATGAACATCTAGCCACAGTCCGCATCAAAGCAAAGTTCTTCAACGTGAATAACAGAATGACGATGTGACTAAAGAGGTCTTCTATGAACGCTGGGAGCATACCTATAAGAGCTGCCCCCGCCACGATGTCAAAAACGTGCTTGGCGACTTTAACGTTAGGGTGGGCAAAGAAGGTATCTTTGGCACAACGAACGGAAATTTCAGCCTGCACGAGGAAATATCCCCAAATGGGTTGAGGCCGATCGACTTCACCGGAGCCCGAAATATGGTTATCTGTAGTACTAGATTCCAACATAGGAAAATTCATCAAGCTGTCGGTCTCCGAACCGAAAAGCCACCTATCAGATCGTTCATGTTGTGACAAACAGAAACTACGTCTTCAGTGTTTTAGATGAACATATGCTCCGAGGTCCTAGCATTTACTCGAACAAATTGCAAATTGTTGCAAGGAAGAAATTAATATTTTTAAGACTGTTTCAAATTTCAACTGAATTCCATTAATTTTAAATCGGTTTCTTATTATCCTGCCAAGTGTTTTTTCTAACTCGGGAACAAAAAAATGTATTCTATGAAATAATCGAAAATTAATAGCTAAAGAATATTTTTTACTACTTTTACGCCAATATTAATTGACGTCACCACACTGTGCCATCATCAAGAGGGCAGCGAGAAAGCCATGAAGTCCGCCAATGTTTTTCTTGTTTGTGTAATAATGTACTCGTACAATATTTGATACGAATATGATAGCGAAGGTCACAATGTCAAGTGAATATTTCACAAATACTACAATCAAATTTATAACAAGTTTGATAACAACAAATAAGTTTCTAACGAAATGCCTAAAAATAAAAATAAGAGGGGTTTGAAGTGAGATTCTGGTGGGGAAATGTGTGCCTTACATTAAAATTTCTGGTAATTTGAAGTCAAAGATCGGTAAACATATTTGAATGTGATTATAAGCGTGTTTTCTTATTTTTAGAAATATTTATGTATGCTTCTATGCATATATCTTATCTTTAGGTGAAGCGCTTAAAATATGTACTCTATATACTTATAATACATACAAATTATTACCGGTAGAATTACGAAGCATGCTTTCGAAGCTTCAAAAAATCGATTCTCTTATCCTTACTTTCTTCCAATAGGGTAATATTCTGAGAAGTTCTGACAAAATCTAAGATAGGAAAAGCGAGAGAAAACCATATCTTGAAGACTGAAACATTGAAAGCATTAATATGCATGTTTTTTTTTTTTTTTTTTTTTTTTTTTTTTTTTTGATTTAAAGCCTTTTTTGCGAAAGGTAAAAAAAATCACATTAAAAACGAGGTTTTCCAATAAGAGTGATATGATTTCTCTAAAGAAAAAACACACTAATTGTTAAGGAACTTCAAATGTTTTTTTATTTAATAGAAGTACAATTGATGCGATTAAGTACTGAATATAAAATGGCCTCCACGACATCGCTTGCAGGAACGAGTTCGATGAACCCAATTTTCGAGTACTTTTTCGGCTAAATCTAGTTGTATATCATGGATAGCACGTGCAATATTGACTTCGAAAGCTTGACTTCAAATAACACCACAAGAAGTTATCGAATGGTGTTAAATCACAACTTCTTGAAGGCCCTTGAATGTCACAATTTCTTCAAATAATCGAATCTCTAAAGTTTTCTCGCAATAATTGCATTGTTGCAAGTGCTGGGTGGCGCGCAATCCCATCTCGTAGGAAGCAGATGTTGTCAAAAATTGGTTGTCATCGATCTAAACCGCTCTCCATGGACAGCAAAGGTGTCACCAGCTTTATTTCGAAAGAAGTAGGAACCAATGATCCTAGCAGACCAAAAACTACACCAAACTGTCAATTTAGGTGAATGGAATGCTTGTTCATGAATAATTTGTGGATTTTCTCCGCATCAAAATCGTCAGTTTTGTTTAATTACCGCACCACTCAGATAAAAGTGAGCCTCATTGCAGACGACGATATACCGTTTACGGTGGTCCAATGGCTTCAGTTTTTGAGTCAGAACAATTTTATATGAATGCAAGCCCAAATTCTTTTTTCAAAAGCTGCCAGGTTATGGTTTGCGAAAGCCTCAATTCCTGAGAACGTCTTAAAAGTAAAAAATTGCGATCTTCAGCAACATTTGACTGAACGGCAGCCACATTTTCATTACTTGAGCACAGAGTGACTATTATTAGACCAAAAAATGGCAAAGGCACACGAAAAGTTGCAATTGGAGAACGATTATTTTGATAATAAAAGAGAATAATTTGTTAACGTTGTTCCTGAACATATCCTTCCATGAAGAAATTGGAAATATTACTGAATACAAGGTACGGTTTAACTTGAATCTAAAGAAATTGTTTACGTTGGATCCCACGACTAGACTTTCACGTCACTGTTGACAGCCATAACTTCGAAGTTGTAGATAATTTCGTCTATCTGAGAACCAGCATTACCAGCAACAACAATGTCAATCTCGAAATCCAACGAAAAATAACTCTTGTCAACAAGTGCTATTTCGGATTGAATAGGCGGTTGAGAAGTAAAGTTCTCTCTCCACCAACAAAAACCAAATTCTATAAGTCACTCATAATGCCCGTCCTGCCATATTGTGCAGAGGCATGGACGATGACAACATTTCCTGAGTCGACGTTACAAGTTTTCGAGAGAAAAGTTCTGCAAAAGATTTATGGTCCTTTTCGCGTTAGCCACGGTGAACATCGCATTCGATGAAACGATGAGCTGTATGAGATATACGACGACATTGACATGGTTCAGCGAATTAAGAGACAGCGGCTGCGCTGGCTAGGTCATGCCGTACTTATGGGCGAAACCCGCCGGGGGAAGCAGAGGAAGAGGAAGAAGAAGACATCCAATCCGATGGAAAGACCAGGTGGAGAAGTATCTGGCTTCGCTTGGAATTTTCAATTGGCACCACGTTGCGAATAGAAGAAACGACTATAATCGCGTCAGTAAAGAAGAAAAAGAATTAGATCGAAGAATTAGAATGATCGGCTAAGCTGCAACATATATGTTTGTACGTAATATGCTATTTAGGGAAGGCAATGTCAAAATAAAGTGGATCGAGGCTCACTGGTACATTGGCAGGTGTTCGGAATTGAATATAAATAATATTAAAGATTCTATGTTCTCACCTCATTATTCATATGAATTCTTCTTCCCCCAAGTGGGATAGCAATTGGAGTGATCTATCAGTATATTACGCCTATGTATGCAGTTTAAGAGAAGAATATTACTTTGGTTCCACTCTAGAGTCTAAATCACTAAAGCACTGTCTATTGCGTGGCTTTTCACTTATGAAGAAGAAATTATGTAAAAATAGTTTGGTTAAATAAGAGAATGAGCTACCTAAATGATATAAACTGCACAGATCTACATACTATATACACTTGTAAAATCTGAAAAAAGTATTTTATATTCACAAAAAAATTTCGGAAGTGGCATAAAACCATAAAAGAATTTCGGTGCTTCTCGACAATATCACTTACCACCAAATGTCCTGATCTGTCTGCATGTATGCGGAGTTAATTTTTTTTTTTTTTTTGGTAATCTGATATGCGATCGCAACCAGCTATGAAAACTATAAAGTACAGTACACTACGGGTTATGGAGTTAGTACACGCACACATACGCACAACCTTATGGGCCACATAAGTCTATATGTATTTAGTACACATGTTTTTTAATAATTTTGAACTTTTTCGTTGCTTAACCGATTGCATACAGCTGTCTGTCTGCGCCATTTTACCTTTTGCACTGTATGCTATTAAATTTCATTCACTTTCCACGGCACTGCGCAGGCGCACAGGTTCACTGTACTGCACTGTCGGCTTCCAATGTAAAATTCATAATAATAAAAAAATGATATATGCATGATCTATGTATTGGATATGAATATTAGATTACAAAGTGGCGTATGGCACGTCTGAAGATCAACGAACGTTTCCAAGAGAAAAGGATACAATAAGCAAACACACACACACATATGCGCACACGTTTATACAATATTTTATGGGTTAGTGTGGGTCAGGGTGTGTCAAACGCTCAAACGATCTAAGCAGAGTGCATAAGGAAGCGAAATACGACAAATTACCAAGCACTCACCTATGTTCATTTATATTTGTGTGTGTATGTGTATGTGTTCATATTATGCATGTAAAAAGTGCACGTTAAAATGACCGGATGAGGTGCGTGGTTTGCAGTTTAGATTACATCAAAGTTGTCAGCCACAACTGGACAACCGTCCGGCACAATGAACTAACTGATCGATTGTCTCGAATGACTACCGACATGTCTCGCGATCAGAGTAGTTCAGTAGGTAGGTGCGGACGTCGTTGGCTTGAATTTTCCTTATTTTTTATGCTTTTGCTTTTAGCGATGAACTTCACGCGGCGAAAAAGTCAACTTTTTATTTATAGTCATCAAAGGCATACATACATACAATATGTATATGTATAGATTAACGACTGATGGGTAGTCAGCGTGTGACACACGTTGAGCCAAGCATATATTCATACATATGTATGTGTGTGTATGTAATGCATTTAGTGTTGCCATACTACTTAAAACCAATTAGACTGAAAGTCAAGTTCAAGACTTTAAAATATTCTACTTTGAATACGAATACGAACTGTACAATTTTCTGATCTCCAAAATATCCCTTACCAGGGTTGTGTGCTGAGTTTGGGACCCACTACGTAAAAAACATCAACAATGAAAGGAGGAAAACAGCCTTGGATTGTAATAAACTCGGTACCACGTAAGCGGTGTCTTCGCCAATAAAGAAGAAGAAGAAGAAAATAGCTGCATATACCTGAACTCCACCGACGTTGTTGGTAGTCATAACCGTGAAGTTGAGAGAATTTGATTCACCTTGTAAACTGAATGACTAAGAAGATTCGTGTTTAAATATAAGGTAAAAGCAATGTTTTTAGGAAGTCTAATACTGCCTCGACAATTAGATCTAACTTAGAACAGAGAAGCATGAACGCTGTAAAGAGTCGAGAGTTTCTTTTAAGTAATAAAAAGTTGAATCCTGCAAAAAATGGGTTTTCCTTCTTGATATTAGCCAATATTTTATAAGACTTTCTCCATGAGTTACACGAACGTTAAGCCGACAACAAATATGTATGTTTATCTAAAAAATGGTGGTGGAAAGATAGGATAAGTTGTCAAGATGACTGAATCTGTATAAAATCTGCAATATTGTGGAAGGAGCTTACTTTTCATAACAGCATTTAGTTACGACAATTGCTATTTTTTACTAAGGGACTTTCTTAAATCAGTCTGATATTTGATCTATTTTGGATACCTTAAGTATTTTAATACAAATCAGTACAGCCTTAAAAGTGAAGTAACATTTTCGAGTAATTCAATAGCCAATTGCTACTGAATAGAACAATATGACGTTTCAGCAATAGATTGTCAACTGAACGCGAAGACCATACGCTGGTGTCACGATAGAATAGGTTAGACCATTGAGATGATCCTCACACCAAAGGTAATGCAGGATCCCACTTGGGCAGTTGTGGTCATTTAATATTCTCAAAATGTCTGGATAACCAGAAATGCGTTTAGTCTATCAAAACTTGGTTAAGATGGTTAATATCAATTCCAGCAACTTCGCCAGGTTCGCCGAAAGTGTATCTCCGGGATGTTTTACCCTCAGTCAGGCAAAATCTGTACGGTTCAGAAAAAAGTAGCTAGATGATTCGACCACGCTTTCTTTCATACAACGTTGGCAATTTTCATCTGAAAATATATGTAACCTCACTACATGTGAACCAATTGGACGGTTTACTGTATAGCGAAGTACCGACTGGTTGTCAATGTGATGAAATTTGGGTAATCGTGTCCTCTCTAACAAGCAATTAACCAAAAACCTATAGAGTGCCTTAACAAAGCACTCAATTGAGATATAAAACTCTAATTTGGCACAGGGGATCGCAGTAACGGAGCATGGACATGGATCCGGCCTCTAATAAGTTTAACTTCATAGCTGCAACAACTAAATTTTCCCAGCACAAATATTATAAAAACACTTACACACAGTGTGAAAATGTTTGAAAACGGAACATAACCCAGTCCAATCCCCATGTAACGGTACTGTTAAAAACTACAAAATGTGCGATAAATCAATATCTAAGTAAAAATGCCAGAGACATTAAATTTTACCTCCGAGGTGGTATGAGAGGGTTTTATGGGAGCCGGATCCTCCTCCGACCGATTTAGACTAATTTTTTTTTTATGCACACACATTCTCACTTTCCCGTCACAGTGAGAAAATGGGCGAAAACACAACCACGCTTGCTTTCCGTATAGCATAATTTTAAATTCCATTTGATTCTTTCACTTACCAGTTTACAAATCAAGAAGTAATTAATATAACGGGAAAAAACTTTACACGATTCATGACTTTAGAGTATGCCACCTTGTGATCAAAACCTGCCCAAATCCAACATAAACTGTTCAAGCTCCTAGGTGCCGAATATAAGGACCCCAGTATCTATAGCGAATTTTGACCGAAAATATCAAGAAGTGTATGAGTTAAATCGGATCAATACCTAATAGAAAGACTTTTGAACTTCTGCATGACATTATACTGCATATAACGACCAATATTTGTTATTTACTCATAACAGTATATCTTTGTGCCTTAAATAAATAAAATTGGGCGAAAAGTTGACCCAGCTCACTTAAACTATTATCAGTATTTTCGAACATCCGGCTGACTTTACTCCATAGGATTGGTTGTTGTTGTTGTCGCGGCAGAAAACATTACTGAAGAAATTTCGGGTCCGAGTTGACGGTCCTTGATCGGACAAAAATCCGGGTCCATTTCGGTTATATAGACCCGACTGTCGTGGGAATGGCATATGGTTGGTGATTTTTTTAATATGTGGCTTGATAATAGTATTGGATAAATCGGGTCGATACTACTCCTAACTCCCATATAATGCATATGCCTAAACTTCTCGTTTCTCTAACAAACCTTATGCTGAATATGTTGGTCAGTGTACGAGTTGTATATTGTATATAGTATATGTACATATGTGACCTGGTCTACGAAAAGGGGGCTTAGGTGTCAAAAAAAAAAATAAATAAATAAAAATAAAAAAAATAAAAAAAAATTGAAAAAAATAAAAAAAATTGATTTTTTGACAATTTTTCGTAGACCAGGTCACATATATTTAAAATTATTTCTGATTCTCTAGTTGACGTTTTGCACCCTAAGTTATTTCCCTGGCTTTGGTTCTCGCAAATTTCAAGAGTTTAAAATGTTCGGTTGCACCCGAACATATCCCTTTCTTATCTGTTTGAAATAAATTTAGCAGAAAAGAAAAAAAACAGATACTCAACGCTCGAAAATGTGAAAGAAAATTAAAACATTTTCGCCATAAAAACATGCAAAAGTGGCAACACCGTCTACTACAAATATACATTTCCTTTTCAATCGACAATTTGCCATATCCACGCTGTCGCATACATATTTCCACATTCGCTTTTGTACTAACAATTATAATTTGCAATTTACGCACATACAATGAGCGTCAATTTAGCATTTGCCTTCGATGCGTCGAAGCGTGCCTACACGCAAACAAATACTTATACGCGGCATCTACCCAAGTAGGTGTATGCTACCTGCCTGCACACATTCTAAGGATAAATATGTCTATTTAAAGACACTCATCGTTGTCAACACTGTCACTCAGCGCGTGCAAATGCTTTGCGTCCATATGTGTACATTTGTATATATGTATGTGTGGGTATGTGCATTAATATTAATATTTCTTTGTGTGTATTTGCATAAGCATTTTAAATGAAAGCCAACAACTACAAAAAAAAATTGCAATGCAAATGTCATGTGTATGTGATTATGCATATACATATATACATACATGTGTATGTGTGTGTGTGTGTGAAAAGAATAGCCAGTTGCATTTGGCTTTGCACAAATCTGGCTAATAACGTGACTGGCATGGCCGATAAGTCGAGGCACACGTTAATTTCCAAAGCTTCGCCGGCAAAAGAGGATATAAATAAATATGTATGCAAATGTGTGTGTTTGTGTATTTGAATGAATTGCGAACGCGTAAGTAGTAGCTGCCTAGCACCAGTGGCTTGTCCTACACAGCGGCATTCAAACTCTGATCTGCAATAGACACATATACATATGTATAGTATAGTATATATGTACATATAAATATATTCACATGCATATACATATGTACATATATCAACAAATGTGAACTTTATGCGAACGCAGCGGAAGACAGCGAACGATCGAGCAAAGTGATAAATCAAAGTAATTTATAATGGAAGCGATTGCAAACGCAATTCCTTTGATTTAAATGACAGTTTCACGGCTTCGTAACATTTATTTCGTTAAACATTTATCGCACAATTAGCTAATATCAGTGTGTATCATAAAATATGTTTTGCTTCGGTGGCTTAATCCGCGTTTCAGTTTGTGAGGTTAGGACATGCGCTAAAGAAAAATGTGTGTCGAGTGGCACGATGACATCAAACAATCTGATATTCAATGAAAGCTCTCTTCGATTAGAGAGTGGTGAAACGAACAAACTGCACGAGTAGTTTAAACAGACTGGCAACTCTTGTATCTTATGCTCTGAAATTGTGTTCGCTCTTTTATTTGGAAATATACCTTTTCTTTGAATAAAAAAATGGTTTCTGTAAGTTGGTTATCTATAATAAACCAGTCAAAATAGACATTCAAGGTTACATACGTTTACAAAAAACTGAAAATTAATATAAGTATGTTCGAAACATGATTAAAATCAAGAAAAACTTTAAATTCTATAACGGGAATAATTTAAAATTTATCTGAGAATAAATTAATTCTAAAATTTCGTATTTTCGAAAATCAATATTGTAATTTCCAGTTTTTGAAAATCAATATTGTAATTTCGTATTTTCGAAAATCACAATTTTGAAAGTATGTATCTTTAATTAACATAATAAAATCATTTCTTCGTAGGTATAACATCAAGTAGCATATTTCTCCCTTTTTTGAAATTCACGTTTTTAAGCCTATAAACTTTTTTCCATGATATTCCCTTGCTAATAACGGTTAATCAAAGGTATAACCTAAAATAATTTATTTCTCTATATTTCGAATTTTCGAAGATCACTATTTTAATTTAGAAATTTCGAAAATTACAATTATGTGCCCAAAAAATAAGGTGACATTGTATTTATTTTGAAAGTTCTTTATTTATTCTTCCAAATCAATTTCATTCCCTTCAAAGCAATCCCCTCCCGATGCAATGCACTTATGCTAACGGATTTTCCAATCTTCGAAACACTGGTTGTAGTCACCTTCCGGGATGGCCTTCAGTACCGTCTTCGCTGCGGCTTGAATCTCCTCTATCGTATAAAAACGGTGTCCCCGGAGCGGTCTTTTGAGCTTGGTGAACAGCCAGAAGTCGCGCGGCGCCAGATCAGGTGAATACGGTGGTTGTGGAACGATATGGATTGAGTTTTTGGCGAAATGATCACGCATTACGAGGGCAGTATGAGATGGTGCATTATCGTGGTGTAAAAACTAAGAATTGTCTTTCTACAATTCCGGCCTTTTTAGGGGGATAGCGTTACGCAAACGACGCATAACGTTCAAATAATATTCCTTGTTGACTGTTTGACCGGTTGGAAGGAATTCATAATGCACAACACCATGATAATCGAAGAAAACAGTCAACATGACCTTGATTTTTGAGCGCGATTTTTTTGGTCTCAGCTCTCTTTTGGCACGATATTCGCTCGATTGATCGATTGTTTCGGGGTCGTAAGCATAGATCCAAGTCTCATCGCCAGTTATAATGCATTTCATGACACCCTGGTAGTCGGAAAGCATCGTTTTACACAGTTCAACGCGACGCCCTTTTTCCAATCAATGTTTTCGGTACCAGTCGAGATTTGACGCGCTTGAGGCCCAAAACATCCTTCAAAATGGCATTGGCTGAACCTTTCGATATGCCAACTTCATCAGTAAGGTCTCTAATTGTTAATCGACGGTTTTTTAAAACCAAATCTTTGATTTGTTGAACGTGAGCTTCGTCGGTTGAGGTTGATGGTCGCCCTGGACGCTCTTCGTCTTCGACACGTTCACGGCCGGCTTCGAACTCACTATACCACTTGTAAACATTTTTTTTTAGAATTAGCCTCATCACCAAAGGCTTTCTGCACCATCCTCAACGTATCCGCAGCAGAAAATTGATTCCGTAAACAAAATTTAATGCAAATTCTTTGCTCAACAAATTTCGACTTCGTAAAAAACGAAAAACGAAAAACTCACTTTTAGCAGTTCACAAAATGACACGTATCTCAAACACTAATGAATATTTTGACATAAATGTGACTGGCAGTACTACCAACCTAAAAAAAATGATTCTCCAAATCCTTCGACTCGCGCAGTTTAAATTCAAATGTCCCTTATTTTTTCGGCACATAATTTAATTTCGAATTATGAAAAATCTTAATTTTAAACAGATATATGTTTAACTCACATAATAAAATCGTTTAATCGTAGGTATGTGTTCAAAAAATCAAAAATCCACTTTTTGGGGAATTTCGAAAATCACTTTTTAAAGCCTATAAACCTTTTACCTTGATATTCCCTTAATAAGATTTAATTCATATGTTTCTTCTAAAATAATATATTTCTATCCCTTATTCGAATAACACATTTCAAAAATATAAAAGGTTCCTTAGAAGAACTTGATGCCGATTGTCCAGTGCATGGCAGTTACATATATGCTATAAGGTCCGATATTAAGCGTTCCGTCAAATGATCAGCTTCTTGGTGAGATAAGAACAGGCGCAAATTTCAGATCGAAATCTCAAAAACTGAGGAGCTAGATCGTCACAGATGGATGGCTTTCCAATCAAGTTTAATTGTTGTGAAATTCTCTGTTCAATGCCATTGTTTTAATCACGCCAAATATTTATCCATCTGTGCTAAAACATTTTTACCTTGATAAGAAAATGAAATTCCCTACAAATTGCGTTATCCCCTAAAAATGGACACTACATTATCAAATCTACCTTTTTAGAGTATGGTTATTATCATAACAAAATAGAGAAATAATTTGGTAACACAAATGTGAGAACTCTGTATCATTGTGAAATGAGGTACAAATTAAAAATAATCTCAAGGTATACAGAAGAATTCGGCTATTTGAACTAATCTAGCTACTAAACTCAGAAATTCCCCCAAGTTTACAATTTTAAGTCGATGTAATAATAAAGATTATGGCACACGAACTTTGGTCGTGTTTTTGACAGCCTGATGAACTTATGTACATATGTATGTAAGAGATAAACAAAGTTGTTTCTGATGTATTTTTGTGAACCATCGATTCCCAGTTAATGGCCCTCCTGAACGTCTTTGAATAATTTGTAGCAATCAAAACACTTTCTTAGCGCCAAAGCCCTTTTCCAATATTTTGATTGTCTTGGCACCAGAAATTTGGTTCCGCAAACACAATTTAATGAAACTGTTTTCTTGAATAATTTCACTCATCGTAAAAATCGGCGATGCACTTTATGTACCTCAGAAGGAGAAGCATATACTACGCACTAATGATTATTTTATCTGTCCGTCATACCAACCAAGGAGTGAATATTTCGGCGAATGGGTTTTCATGCGAATTTTAAATTAAAAAGTCTTACTATTTTTTGTCCACATGAGGAAGGACTTATTAGATCTGAACTACGAAGTTCTGTATGGATATTTTCAATGGCTCCAAAATATATTCTATTCCACATTTAGTGAGTGAACGTCTTGAAGATGATACATGTACATACGTGTACAAAAAAATTTATATAAAACTTAAGCGTTTAGCATTTCTATCACATTTTCACTTTGCACAAATTATGGGCTGAGGTATTTATGCCAAGAACAAACGCAGTCACTGTCATTAAACGAACCAAAACTAATTATGTGCTTACATATGTATATACATACATATAATTATAAGTATATCGGGCGATCATGTGAAAAAACGAACTCCCCCACATGCAACTGGTGCACTAGGGATGTACTTTTTGATAATGAATAAAAAGCTTACGAATGAATAGCGAGTGAAATGCCTAAGGTGGTAAATTTGAATATGGTTGGGTATATAAAATCAAATCCAGTTGTTCTGGATTTTCAGGCTCCATGTGGCAGAACCAGCATTTCGCACAAGAAGCTAGAGGCCCCTATAAGTGCTACTTGAGCTTACAATGGTTAACGTAGAAGCCAACAAGTAGTCTGAGTTGTCCCTTGGGAGGTTGATTAAGGTTGTTGATTTTAAGATTGTAATCACCCATTAATTGTTGCCAATACCCTGCCCTGCCCATACGGGATCCTACGACTCCTGCGTAAATTTTCTCCGACGTTTTCAAGCCATTGGAGTACCACTTGATTGTACTATCCATAAGCAGTAGCTTGAGAGCAGAATCGTTCCATTCAGCTTTACTGCCGAGGGTAACTTTGAACTTCTTAATGCAGTTTACACCCTTAGTAATACCGTCCATTGGGAGAAGAGCCCGTGGTATTCTGTCACTTAAGTCCTTCTGCGCTGGGAAGAGATTATCTGACCTCTGCGAAACACTTCTGCAGTCATTTGGAGCAGTGTATGTTTGGCTAACCGACCGATTAGTAGGTGAAATTCCGCCATCGGACATGTGCGAGTGGCACCCGACACAGAAATGCAGGCGAGTCGTTGCAACTTCGATAGTTGATGGCCTACAGAAGTCTGTGATGCTTTCGAGGCCGAAGCCACTGCTCCACGTGTGATAATCGGGCGCATGTTCATTGTGTACAACCTGACAACCGCAGGAATTACCAGTTAGCCGGTTGCCCACCATAGAGCACCCCTAATGCACCCTCACTTTCGAAAGCGGTGAAGTATAAAGAAATATAAGAATAAAAATACATGTATGGGAGCATATATATATAAATATTTACGTATGTATGTATGAAGACAGCAAATTATGCAAATTCTCGCCACATGCGATGCATATTAAATGCAACACTTAGTCGATAAATGCAAAACTTGCATTTTAATGAGACAACATCACCGTTTCTTTCAATTATTCTACAAATTTTGAAGATTGGTTTGATTTGATTATTTTATACATTTTTTTTTTCGTGAAGCAGATAACTCACCTCGATCAGATTCTTCAGAAACGTCACTCGCCGATTCTTTTTCAGACGCATGCTGCCACTGGCGTTGTTATTGTTATTACTGTTGTTGCACAAAATTGAATTGGTATTATGGTTGTTGTTATTGTTAGCACTAATATTTTGATTATTATTATTTACAATTGCACTAGCACTTACACTGGCACTATTATTATGATTGTTGCTGTTGTTATTTTGATTATTATTACTACTGTTGTTGTGGTTTGTATTATTTTTATTGAATAAATAGTTTGTGTTGAAATTGAGTATCTCACTGAAGTGAGCGTTATTCTTCTGATAGAAGGAGGCCGGTGCAGTTGGTAGCATAAATCTGGTAGTTGGCAACTCTGTTTTACAAATCGCAAGTTCCATATTGTGCAGGCATCTGCAAAGAAAAAATACGAAAAAAATACAGTTACGGACCAATAAGTGGAGAATTTTGTTTCAAACTTTAAATCACAAATGTACCAAATATTATGTAGTATAAATGTTTGTAATTCCTGAAAAATCAAATTTCTTTAACGCTGAACCCAAAAACTACCAACATCTCAACAATTGAGGTACTCACAACGTGTCTTAAAACATCGTAAAATCATAAAATCATACATTTTTATACTAGTTTAAAAAAATTGTTGTTGGATTGCACACTGAAATAAGTTTACGCAAATACAACTCTGACCGCTATGTTTTCGAATTGCTATAACTTATAACTTTATGAGACTATGTGAAACCCCTAAATATAACAAATATTTAGCACCTAAACACGAAGTAGACCTCACAGAGCACATATAAGAGTAAGGCAATGAACAAAAAAGTTTATTATTTCTAAGTCCATATAAAAGCAGATTGAAGGCCCGAGGTAAGACAGCTATGCTTATTATAACGGGTGATCCAAGTAGAGGTACTTACGCTGTCATGTTATTTTTGTTTAGTATTGTTTGGCATTACATCACGGAAAGACCTGAATAACATGAAGATTCGTTCTGTAAAGAATGTGTTTCGCTCAACTTATGATCAAGATAATCGGCCTACCCCATCACCCATCTTGAGACCCAGACTTATTATTGGATAATATTCGACCGAATAGACAACGTCCAGCACGCAGTGGAGAAAATATAGCAGCCGTCGCTGAGAGCGTACACGAAAACCATGGAGAGTCGATTCGGCGCCGTTCGCAGCAACTCGGACTGACGTATGGAACAACATGCTGCACTTTAAGTCGAGCTCTTAAATTGAAAGCGTGCAAAATACACTTCTGCAAGTACTGAAGCCGTTCTATGGACTCTTGACAGAAGATCCAACGTTTTCGAGCCAAATTTTGTTCAGCGATGAAGACCATTTCTAGCTCAATGGGTATGCAGACAAGCAAAATTGCTGCATTTGGGGCGAAGAGCAACCTGAAGATTTTCAAGGGTTGCCATTTCATACAGAAAAAGGAACGGTGTGGTTGGCGGCCCGATGGAATCATCTGTCCATAATTCTTCAAAAATGATGCCAGTGAGCACGTAACCGTCAATGTCGAACGTCGCCATGATAACTGACTATTTGATAACTGAAATTGAAGCTCGTGATCTCGGTGACTTTTGGTTTCAACAAGACCGCGCCACTTCCCACACATCGCATTAATCAACGGATTTGTGGAGAGAACACTTAGGTGAGCAGTTAATTTCACGTTTTGGGCCGGTCGATTGGCCGCCAAGATGGTGTGATATCATACCATTTTCCTGTGGGGATATGTAAAGTCTAAGTCTATTTAGTGTGCAATCCAAAATTACGTATAAATATTAAAATTTTTAAACAGTTGATACTGATTTTTATTTACAAAAATCATCTCTTCTTTGCTGTTCTACCCCAACAGGTGCACTCTTTATGGAAATAATGCAATATTTAGGAATAAAATATTTAATTTTACGAATAAGAAAACTCCTCTCGCGCTATTAACATTTTTTGTAAATAATTTGATGACGATTGGCAAGTAAAACTTATCTCTTTAAAATTTGCTCGTAATAGAGTAGCTGTAATTGGCCCAAGTACGCTTATTATCAACTAAGTCAATAATGAAATAGTTGCATGACAATTATATGAATGAATGAATGTACACATAAACATATATGTATATATATATATTGTATATATATATAAGTATATGTATATACATGTGTATTTGTTGTTGTTCTAATAGCTATAAATTAAACGGCTAATTGCATACATATACTTTTAGCTTTTTTACTCAATGAAGTGTTTGTTTTTCTTCTTTGGCGTCACTTATTACTTTGTAAAGTACAACAACCACAATGAGAAAAAATAAATAAAAATAAACATAAAAATAGATATAGAAATAGAAAATGTGAAAAAAGAAAATAAAAGCGTACAATATACGAAAATAGAGACATTATCTGTAAATAACTGGCACGAAATGACAAGCTAACAAATTGACAAATCCAATTGGCGCTGTCATTTAGTTCACACTTTGCCGTTAAATTTCTGCAAATAACACCTACATACAAATTATTTGTTTACTTATGTAATTATGATGTTTTGTGCGTTGTTGTGTTTTACTTTAATTATTTCTACGTTGTTTCAGGCAAATTATGACTTTTTCTCAAATCAGTTGTTTTAAAGAGGCAAATATTTTAATTAATTTTTCAACACATAACTCACTCTGCAGTATATGTATATATAAGATTTTACATGTATATACATATGTACATACATATGTATATGCATGTTTGTACATATGTGTGTTTTAAGGCAACAATATGGTTTATTTGTTAGTTCAAAAATCGGCACTTTTCAAAGTCCCCAACACCGTAATTAGTAAAGGTAAATATTGAGACAATACAAATATACAAACAATTGCGCACAATTTCATATACACACACAACTACTTATACACAAACATACATACACATATATTGCTATTGTGTGTACAGTTGTGTGGGTATGCGTGCGAGTCAATACGTCAAAGCAGGCGACATCAAAGGTTATTTTGGCGGGGATGCACTGTGCACCAAATACATATTTTATTTTCATAGTTTTCTTTTTACGTTTTCCACTCATTTCATTTTTTTTTTTTTTTTTTCTTCTCCATCTACGAGTGCAACTTTTTTGATCAGTCGTGTATAACTAAAAATGAAAATGTGTAAAAAAAGGCCACAACAAAGGCGCCGCTTTGAAGTTTTATGTTTTTAAGAGCGTGTTGTAATTCTTTCCGCACTTCTCTCGCTCGCTCTCTCTCTTCCCCTCACACACTGTCTCTTTCTAACTCCAAGTAAGATCTAGTTTATGGGCAAATCAATTAATATGCACACTTACGTTTGTTGGCTTTGTGACTATTTGATGGCCTATTAAGCGCAGCTCATTTCGGAAATCTTGAGATCTGAGGGAATTACACGCACACCTTTGTACATATACACTGTGTACATATTTACATAACAGATAAGTATATAATTAAAGTATATCCGTGATTGGGAATAAATTGTTCTTAAATTATGAACCGTAATTATATAAGAAGGCGCCTAAAGGATTGCACGAATAGCATTACTGTCCTGGGAGAAACAAAAAAAAGATACTCCGTTTGTCGGTTCTACACAATTAAAGCGTACTAACAATAGCAGTCGACTTTATAGCGTCGAGAATCAGCACGAAGATGGCCATACTCTATATTACCAAAAACCCAAGAGCTCTCGATAGTTTAATGAAGAGGAAAATAATACTTAGAAAAGTTTAGACGGAGGCACCACTACCTAATACCCTTCACAAATACAAAAGCTGCCACACAAGAGCTTGATTTTGATACGTCAGTTTGTACGAAGCTTTATGCTACAGTACTACGATTATAGCTGAACAATTTCTTCGAAGATTGTATCGGTTTTTTGCAGTAATCTATGAAAAATTTCGTGATGATATCTTGTCAAGTAAAAAAGTTTACTGTTCAAGTATTTAATTCCGTATTCTTAGTTTCTATGACAGCTACAGTTACGGACAATAAAATAGAATCAAAGGCGTTGCTTTGAAACAATGGCATAATTTTTTTGAAATTTTTCATCTGTGTAGTAACTTTTTTGCATAATAACAAAGGCAATAATATGTACTTTTAAAAAAGAGAAAAAGATAGGATTGTCTAGATTTATAGTTAACTGTCATTTAAAAAGTGTAAATAGCGTGCCTCGGGCTTCGTGACAAAACAATAGAATCAATAGCGAAATAGTTTCATAAATGAAAAATATTGAATTTAAAAAGCGTAAAAAGTAGTTATGTTAACTTAATTAGATCTGTTTAATGCATAATCGTATCAATTATGAATTTATTAAAAAATCGGGTCGAGCAAAACATTGTTTAGAGAAGGAAAGATTGTGGAAAAATCGTTTGTATAAGTGTAGTATATATGTACATCGAAGGAAATTACTTTGAAGGCAACAAAATAAATATTGATAAATAATTAAATATTTTTACGTTTTACATATATACAATTTCCGGGTACTTTTTTGTCACAATGTATAACGAGGAAAATATACATATGTACATATTTTCAGTTAGAACTTTTTACGATAACTTGCATACGAACCACCCATCATCTTAAGATATTGCACAATATTATTGGTATGATAATATGTAATATCAGGCAATGTGACAAAAAAAAACATACATATGTATATACAGACATGTATTAGTGGACATAATTTATAGGAGTATAGTTGACGAGATATGCAACATTATGCGTTTTATAATGTATGTACAAGGCCTGTCGCAAAAGAAGCAGGACTGTAAAAAAAAACAACAAAAAATTAATATTTTTCAAAAGTTGTATTTTTTATTAAAAGTAGTTTCCTTGCGTTTCGAAACAGCGTTTAGCCCCGTCAGTCAGCATTTCAAATGAGTGTTTAAGGTCATTTTTTGGAATGCTCTTGAGAATATCGGTCGTCGCCTTTTGGAAATTCCAAATAGGTAAAAATCACAGGGTGCCAGGTCAGGTGAGTAGGGTGAGTGATTAATGGTTAATATGTAGTTTTTTGTCAAAAAATCAGTGACAAGCGTCGACCGATGACACGGCGCATTATCGTGCAACAGGCGCCAGGACCGTGCCTCACGGTATTGTCGTCGAGCATGACGAATACTTGACAAAAGACGCTTCATAACACCAAGGTAAAACACAGCATTAATCGTTTGGCCAAGTGGGACGAAATCTCGGTGTACAATACCTTCGGAATCGTAAAAACAAATCAGCATTGTCTTTATTTTTGACTTCGGAATCGCTTAAACCACTCATGCACATTACTACGGGATAGGTACTGATCACCATAAACTTTTTTCATCATTTGAAATGTTTTTGTAAACGTTTTCCCAAGTTTAAAACAAAATTTAATATTTGCTCTTTGTTCAAAATGCATTTTACGACCAATGACCAAAAGCTGCTGTCACTTTTTGATCGATAACATCGATTGTAGTTATCCAATTGTCTTAAAATTTTTACGAAATGTCAACAAGATATCAAACTTTTTTCATATACCCACCAATAGGTGGCGCCACCAGAAGCAGTTATATTAAAAAAGTTCTGTTTCTTTTGCGACAGACCTTGTAAGTAATTACATATGTACATATACATATATTTGTATAGTGCCAGTATCGTTATGAACTTTTATCACAGGAAGTCCATAGGGACGTTTCGTGGAGGCTGGGCATAGAGTGCAGGGCGTAGTGATTAGCTGTTACATACATATATACATTCATATGCACGCATATATAGATTTACATATCACATATTATTAAGTATAAACATATACACATTTATTTATAACGCAACAACAATTGTTTACTGTTATTATACATATATGTGCATATGTGTGTGTATATCATAAACAATAGTTTTTCTCAGTTTTGTTATTAAATTTATTACATTACGCCATTGATGAATGAGCTTGAGCTTTACGAAAAGTTTTTGTTTATGTATCATACTTATATTTACTACAGATACACATATGTATATTTGTTGTAAATAAAATGCACAGTCATAGATCATTGATAATTGATCGCTGATCGTCGCTTAAAATGAGAAAATATTTCACTAGATTTATCTTCCATAGACTTATGTATGCCAAGTAATCAATAAATATAAATATTTTTAACAGAAATTGATTCTAGTAAAAAAAAATTTAAAAAATAAAAACTGTAATACCCTTTACATGCAAATTTGTTATGGAATAAAAGAGTATGTTATGAATGAGTATGTCTTAAATTTGATAGGTCAGATTGTGTGGCAGTTATATGTACATAATATGTACATGTGTTTTCTATAAGGAGTTACATGGGTTTACGGACCTCTGGAATATTGACTTAGTCTAATTGCACCTCGCTTTAAGCGCGTTTTTCTTCTAACTGTGCTTTTGAAGTCTGTTAGCAAGATTTCTCGGGAACTAATCAACCGATCTTTATGAATGTTCTAAGTTAAGGTTTTAAGGTTCTAAGGTTTTAGCTAAAACTCCAATTTTTTCACTTCAAATGATCCTGTAAGAAGTTATCCTACCGACGTGGGCGCATCTTTTTTCCGAGGGGTCACCGGAAATGGCGTCACAATAACGGAAATGGCTCGCTATGCCCGAGTTTAAAATATTTTTTTTCCAAAAATTTCAGAATTTCTTTGTAAATAACTACTTGTAGCACATGTTTGAAACACTAAATAATTCTAATACAATATTTCATTTCTTATGTGAGAAAAAATTGATCGCAAAATGCTGTTTTTTAGCCGAGGAAATCCATGTAAAACCTTAATGCTCGGTTGTGAAATAAAAAGTTTTGCTTTTGATAAATCAGTTTGCAAGACAGCTCATAAGGTTGCAAAATGAGCATTTGAACCAGCACCTTCTTGGTTGGAGAATGACAGGTGCACAATTTCAGATTAATATCTCTAAAACATAGGAACTAGTTCGCCTACATAACTACAAACGTTCGGTAATTAGTAGCTAAATCGGCTAAGATCGACAAGCTGATCATTTATATACTCTATAGGTATCCGAAGTTCGCCTTGGTTCAGGGTATAAAAATTACAAATAAATGCCTAAATCTTTCAATCGATTACTTAGATAGTTTGTAGTAGAAAGGTCATTTTACAAAATCAAAGAGTTTATGCTGGTTGTTAGAAGGACAGCAATTTGAAGAAGCAATGTAGTTTAATTATATAACAAATATGTATGTAAGTACATATATTCGAGAGATGTCTTTTTTATTCGGCTAGAGCATTCTGGAAGAAAATTTCTGCGAAGCATAAAAATGCAGGAGCATATGACAGTTCCAACTAATATGAAACCGTTTCAGACGAGAAACTCGATATACCAGAGATAAACTTAACTGTGTTCGAATTTTCTGGCATAAATATGCTATTTCATCAGCCACTTTCTTGGTTGCTATCTTTGAGATCTGCAATCTTAAAAAATAATGCTGAAAGCAACAGAAAATATATTCATCTGAATTGGACGCAAGAAAGTATCCGAATATCTTATCAAATCCTCTTTAGGCCTGTTTATGTTACTTATACCAGCTGTTCAATCGGTAAGTCACCCTGCAAGCTAAGTACTTTCTTGAATTGTGCAATCGAACATACAACTCCTTCATTCAAAGTTAACACACAAAGCTACAGCATACGCTAAGACTATGCTGATAAAAGTCATCTGCATAATGCTATCAAATCGACCAAGTTTCTATAAAAAAACTACCCATGTATATTTGTGTGTGTATAAATGTATAATTTATTCGGCGCTATTTGGGTAAAGTATTCCGGAGATTGATCGGCAGAAGTGAAAAGTTGAAAAATAGCGAATGACTGATCTTTGTTTAATTTATTATTCACATAATAAATGAACTTGGCTTACATATGTATGTATGTATGTATGTATGTATGTATGCATGTATACGTATGGTACATATTTGAAGGATAAAAGAAGAGTCAGTAAAAGAATTTATTGCTATGACGTACTATATACTTGTATCTCTATATGTTATACTTACGAGGTGTGTTCAAAAAGTATCGAGAATTTTGTGTTTTTTCAAAAATTATTTTTTTATTCATGAATATCTATTTTGTCCCCTTCAAAGTAATCCCCATGAGATATTATACACTTGTGCCAACAGCTTTCCAATCTCCGAAGCACTTCAAAAAATCATTTTTTTTTTTATCTTCTTCAGCTCCTCCTTCGATGCCGTCTTTACCTCGTCAAGAGAAGCGTAACGTCGTCCTTTCATGGGCCTCTTCAGTTTAGGGAACAAGAAAAAGTCACAGGGGGCCAGATTTGGGGAATACGGTGGCTGCGGCATCATTAGTGTGTTGTTTTTGGCCAAAAAGTCGCGCACAAGCAACGATGTGTGTGAGCAGGGGCGTTATCGTGGTGCAAAAGCCAATTTTTGTTCTTCCACAAATCCGGGCGTTTCTGGCGGATTGCTTCGCGCAAATTGCGCATAACTTGCAGGTAATATTCCTTATTGACCGTTCTTCCCTGTGGCAAGAACTCATGATGCACCACGCCCCTGCAATCGAAGAAAACTGTCTGTTACGATTCGCGATACTTTTTGAACACACCTCGTATGTATATGTGTGTGTCTTTAGCTAGCTTTATATGGAATGTATAATTTTGCTCATACATTTTACAGCATATACACTTATGCATACATGAACATATATATAGGTCCATATATCATTTTTCTCAACAACGCGATATTGTTGCTGGGTAGTGTGATATATGACTATTCGGACAGTTATGGGATTTGTGGCTTTTGTTTTCCGAAATTTATATACTTATGTATATGAAATATGCTTGCATTTTATCGGTCAAGTATATCTGAGATATAAACTATCATAATACGCATTTTCGTTAGAATATTCCAAGGAACATTATTTTTAGCCTTAGGTTACCAGAACTACGCGGAAATTTCTCTTGAGTGGTATTAAGATCGCTAAGAAAAACGCATATGATGTTCTGAGGTCTCTCGATTTATCTTGTAATTAAAATTCTGCATAAATATGATGGTAAAAAACCGTTCGGAATGTGTGCCGACATAATTTGTATTCCATTACTTGAAGATTTTTTTTTTTTTCAATTACAACTATTAAAAAAAACGGAAAGGTCGATAAATTTTCACCAAATATTGCATTTGTTTGTAAAAACGTTCGCCAAAATTTTCAGTTTTTTGTTTTTCCTTTGTCCAAAACCAAGTTTATGTTCGTAAATAAGTATTTTTTTTTTCTTTTTAGTTTTGATGATTCGCGGAGGCACCTTTTTTCTGCGGGAAAATGTCATCGTAATGACCAAGTTTTGAATTTTTTCCTTTCGTTTGGTTCGACGAAACCCATTTACCCTACATAAAATAAAGAGCAGACCTGAAGTCCCTTTACTCCAATTGGCCGCTGGTAGGCCAATATGCCACGCATAGACCACTTTAGGTCCTTTGCGATACTAGATGGAGTTCAGTTGCTAGGTCCAAGAGGAGTAATCATCCTTTAGATTGATTGCGCTTGGAGCGAGTTTTAACTCTCCTTTCCTCTCTCCTCTAGTTGATCATACCGTGGGAACCTCAGATGCTTAAAACCTAGCCTTCCCGATGGGGGATAAGTAAACTAGATATTTCCTGTAGTCTTCTCGCTCTGTCAGCCCCATCCTGCGGACGTGTGTCACCACCAGACAGTGACCAATTAGTGTTCCCACCATGTTCCTGCAGCCTCTTTCACCGACTGCCAATAGAAATAGGTGTGGCCGTTGGTGACACAGCTCATACTATCGCTATGCAAACCGGAGTTAGCAGCCTCGTCTCTCACCGACGTTTGGACTGATATCCCGGTTCGCTTCAATCCTTTGTTGACCTCCATGTTGAGTTTTTGATTCAGGGGTCTCTACCGCTACCATTTTATTCCTACCACCAGATACCTCTTGTATTACCCATTCACCTATGTATGTACATATGTATGTACATACTTCAGAGGATGCATATAAAGCAGTCCACCACAAAAGGATGATTAGGAAAATACGTCAACCTTCGCTAGTAGTCGCCCGCCTGCAATGTAATGACTTTGACAAGAGCCAGCTTGAGATGATGATGTTGTAAGCAGCAACAACCATTGCCCAGTCGACAAAGAGATAATATAAAATAAGAAGTTTTGCAAAATCGGTTTAATAATAAAACAATCGACCTTCCAGAAATCTGGAATACGCGAATCAAGTGATCCGTCTTTTAGAGAAGAAACAGAAGGTTGTATTCGAAAGCAGTCTAATATCGTTAATGACTTTGTAAAAGTTAAAGTAAAAAGTTAAACATGTTCCATAAAACTATATGCATTTAATCTTAAGATAGTGTTATAGCGGTTCAATTGCTGCAGAAATACTTCTTTCTTAGGTCGGGATATATTCCAATACGAAATGCTGTATACTCGTATAAATTCAGTTAATATTTCTAGTCTCACTCTATATTCTTAGGATCTAACAGAAAGTTAAAATTTTTCATCCGAAATTCAATACACCGCTTTTTCAAACAAATATATTTTTATTCAACACACATTTTTTGTACATCTTTTTATTTATTTTGTGAATGATTCAAGCATAAAAATAAATTTAAATGTAGAAATAAATTGTCGGATGTGACTCTTCAATTCCTTTCACAATAATTTCATTCATTCAGCATTGCAAATCACAAATTACAACGGCTTTACATCTAATATCTGGCACCAAAGCACCCCTCCTCGTACGCATTGGCTAACAATATCCGACAAGTGTGCGACAGCAGACAGTCAGTTAGTGTGACTAGTGCATTCGCAAGTACTGTTAAATATGTGCATAATTATATACACATACATATGTATATACTCAGAAATGTGTCGGTACACACCTTGCTATCTAAACCCTTCAAATATACGTCGGTTGCGGTGTCGCTGATATGTCTGAGAGCTGTCAGGCGACTTGACTACTGAACTGATTTTCCCGCACTTGACTTGTACGTGGTCTGCAAATATGTACGTATTTCCTCTATATTTCACTAATAAATAAATGAAATATATTGAAAGGTAGGAGCAAATGCTCATTTTTATACCCAGTACGTATACATACAGAAATACTACCGGTTTATCGGATTTTCATTGATAAAAAATTAACATTCATCACTAGAAAATAATGTTGGAAGTTTCAATGTACTTTAGATAATAGAAAATCTGATTGAAATCCAGTCAGAAGGAAGTGACCTTAAACTTTTAGAGGTAAGGACCTCATTGAAAGGGAATTACTCAGCAAGATCAGTGTCAATGGCTGAAATGTGAAGACATCTCTTTTGCCAGCATTGTCAAAACATATTCTGAATTCTTCAAGTAGAGGTCAAAAATCATCAATGAGAAAATATAATAAGAATACTTAAACCTTCTGATCCTTATGCAAACAAAGGTAGCGGTCACCATGAAATCACAACCGAATTGATTTAGCAATCTTCTATCAGAATACGAACAATTTTTTAAGATTTACTAGACCGCCATTTGAATATATCATAAAAGTCTTTTGAGTTTCGAAATACTGCTTCAAAATTACCGGGTTTCTAGAAAGACATTTCTCGAATTTTATAGCTCTCTAAAGATGGAATTCATAATCAACGGCAGGTTGCTACGGACTTCATAGCGAAATTTGATTCGATCGAGTAAAAACCCAGCAATATTAAATTATCCTTAAAGGGTAGAACTACAACAAATAAAATAATCTGCAATTTTAAAGGGTTACATGGATTTACGGGATTCAAAACATCGATTTAAATCTACAATGCCTCTAGAATATTGTCCTAAATTTTCAAATTGATCCGAGTAATAGTTTCGGAGATACAGCCTTGAGAATTTGTGCGCTCGAGGCTAGCTAGGCTAAGTGCGCCGTCTTTAAACATGTTTTTCTCGAAACTATGTTTTTGAAGTTGGTTGGCAAAATTTCTCGAGAGCTACCCAACCGATCTTCATGAAATTTTACACAGGTCTTTGAGATACAATTATTAAAACTTGGACTTGAAATTTAAATTTTTTTGTAAAAATGTCTGCCAAAACTCCAAATTTCAGTTTTTTTTCGTTCATTCAAGTTCTAAGTTAAGGTTTTAACTAAAACACGTATTTTTCACTTTAAATGAACCGGTAAGGAGTTATCCTGCCAACACGAGCGTATCTCTTTTCCGAGGGATCACCGGAAATGTCCTCGCTATGACCAAGTTTAAAATATTTTTTTTTTCACAAAAATTTCAGAATTTCTTTGTTAATAGTGTATGTTTGTAACAATAAAAAATTCTAATAAAATATTTGACTTTTTATATGAGAAAAAAATGTTGAAAAAATGCTGTTTTTACCCGAGGAAACCCATGTAACTCCTTAATCATAGATCACGATCTCTCTTTCCCTCTATGTTATAAAATACACTTCAAAAACGGTTCGAATAACCAGTTCATAAAATTGAAAACTTAATTCTTACTGGTCACCACTTTTATACACAAAAAAATCACTAATTTTCATCGGTTGCAGGAGGAATCTTCTCAGTCATTCGTTTCTGGGTGTGCAAAAATATAACATCAAATGTGCTCACATTTACATAAATAAAGAACGATAATTTAATCAACGAATATTCAGATTTTCACAATGTTTTATTTTTACTGTGTTGTGAAGTGTCTCAAGTGATCCTCAAACGATCGGTTGGGCGGCCGAACTCATACACACGAATATGCATTGCAAATACTTTGTATGCATTGCCATTCGCATTATTACGAAAGTGACTGAATTGTCAACAATGGCGTGGGCTTGCGGTCAGACGATTTCAAAATTGGCATGATTTGGCAGCATTCTAACATTGCCACGATCGCTTGCACTCACACTACTAAAACAAAAAATTTTACTATACATATATACTTACATATGTATATGTATGTATGTGTATATGAAAAGTATATTATATATTTAACAGACCCATTCATTCCGAATTATTTATAGCAAATTAATTAAGTTTCATGTCAGCAATTACATATTTAATGTGCATATTATAGTGACACTTGTACACATACGTTTAGCATATACTGTTGTTGCGCTCAATTATTTAAAGTGAACTCTTCTAGTTAATGTAGCGTATAAAAATTATAAATATTCAAAATGGAGTGTGGGCGGTGTGGCCAATGAATGGCGTTGAAGTGTGAAAAATGAGCGAATGCAATTGAGGCCTAAACGAGTGCATACATATTTATTATCCACATAAGTACTCGTACATATAATGCTTATAATGAAAAAATATTTTGTTTCTAATTAAATATTTTCATTCTTCATACTATTGTTCTTGTTTATACTCGTTAATATTCTCAAAAATCATTTTCAAGAACGCTATCGAGTTGACAATCCTTAAATGGATATAAATCTCGATCCGTTTCGAGTACAAAGTCCTGTCAGTCATCAGTACGATTCATATTTCTTTGCCTTCCTTTTCACTCAAAGCATTTCTAAAAACACAGAAAATGTATTATTATTAATAAAATAATATACAAACAGTCGACATTAAGCTGTAAATACACTTATTTGCTTGTTTGCTGTACTCGTTAGATTGTCGGGTATGTTCTAAAATTTTTCGAAATCGGTATAACTGAACCCTACTTCAAGCCCGTTTCATGTACAGCTTATAAAAACTAACAAGAAAAAACGTTAACTTCGGTTGCACCGAAGCTAAATACCCTTCACATGTGCATTTCTGTTAGTAACTACTCGTATGTGTTCAGCTTGTATGGCAGCTATATGCTATAGTGAGCCGATCTGAATAATTTCTTCTGATATTACATTATTTCTATGAACAATAACTCATACCGAATTTCGGGAATATATATCGTCAAATGTGAAAGTTTTCCATACAAGAACTTGATTCCGATCGTTCAGTTTGTATGGCAGCTATATGCTATAGTTAACCGATCTGAACAATTTCTTCGGAGATTATATTGTTGCCTTAAGGACTAATCCATGCCAAATTTCGTGAAGATAGCACATTAAATACGAAAGTTTTCCATACAAGCCCTTGACTCCGATCGCTCAGTTTGTATGGTAGCTATATGCTATAGTTAGCCGATCTGAACAATTTTCTCTGAGATTACATTTTCGCCCTAGAAAATAATCTATACCAAATTTGGTGAAGATATATTGTCAAATGTGAAAGTTTTCCATACAAGAACTTAATTCCGATCGTTCAGTTTATATGGCAGCTATATGTTATAGTGGTCCGATATCGGCCGTTCCGACAAATGAGCAGCTTCTTGAAGAGAAAATGACGTTTGCAAAATTTCAAAAGGATATCTTAAAAACTGAGGGACTAGTTCGTATATATACAGACAGACGGACGGACAGACAGACGGACATGGCTAAATCGACTCAGCTCAACATACTGATCATTTATATATTGGCCATTCCATCAATTGGCGACATGGTTTTGTACCCATGGTTCTCCGATTTTGACCAAACTTTAGAATATCATAATATAGACCAAAATAAGAATATCTGTTAACTTTTTAGTGGTCAAAGTTGCTCCACTGTTTTTTGGCGCGCAATTCAAATTGAGATGACTATTTCTTTTATTTTTTAACGACCTCAAAATTTAGTGAAAAAAATTTTTAAGTTATCCAATTTTATGTAAAAAAAATCTCAGCTTTCTGATAAAAATATTTACAAAATCCAAAAAAATTTTCAAAATCCAAAAAAATAATTTTTTTTCCAAAAATACCGTTTTTTGTGCTTTTCCCCCAATTTTTTTTCAAAATTGACTTTTCCATTCGATTTCTCGTCCAATTTTACATAAGAATCAGTGTTCAAAAGTATGGGACTCCGCTCCCATAAACAGCAAAAAAATATTCAAAGTTGACGCTCAAAATCCCAAAAAAAAAAGTTTTTTTCAAAAAATCTGGTTTTTTGTGCTTTTCCATCAACTTTTTTTCAAAAATATGGGACTCTGATCCCATGAACAGCAAAAAAAATGCAAAGTTGTCGTTATACGGTGCAGTCTGTTCGCTTAGAAGGTTGTGTGAAGGAGGTGAATATGTGAATTGTATTCTTAGACTTGAAATAGTGAAGAAATCAGTGCCTTCATTCATAAAAATATTTAATAAATAATTCCAAAAAAATTAACAAATATAGTTAACCGAAAAATTCAGAGGAATTTGTTCGAAAGATTTGATTTTGATTTATATCAACTGAATTGTCTCAGTAAAGAAACTTCATCGAGAAAACCTGCCCTTGAAATTCTACATATTCTTCTACTGTGAAGCGAATGAACAAGTAAAGAGCCCAACCCTTCGACAAAAACGATTTTTGAAACCTTCAAATACATAAGTACGTACATATAAGTATGATTCGCAGTGACTTTAAGAGGAGAACATGACTACTAGGGTTGAGGTAGAAAAATCACAAATGCAGAAAAAAGAGACCGACACTTGTCAGTCAATACCAAATTTTCGGACATGAGAATTATTGGCAGAAAAATCGAACAAACCTTCAGCGTTGACATGAACTCGAAAGAACTTGTGTAAGTCGTATAATATATGTATAAGAATATCGGTGCTAGGAGATAGACACTCAGTACATACATTTTTATGAGAGTGAACTCGGCGAAGGTGTGGTGCCTCCTGTGCGGATGTAAATTTATACAAATGTGTGCATATCCCTGTACTACAAGATTCCTTATAAAAATCTACGTGCATATGAAAATATGTATGTATCTCCATATGGTAGCATGATATCGATTGCCCAACAAAAACAACTCTCATTAAAGTCAACCTGACATTACATAGCCAAAGAAACAAGTGATCGTCAGGGGAAACCATACACAATATGTGGTTGAGGAGACAAATAAAAAAGCAAGGGCAACGCACAAAAAGAAAGGTCTTCCCATACATATGTATGCACATATACACATCAAGGTTTTTTACCGTTATGGACAAGTGCATGCATTTTAACCCCTAACACAGGTTCCGCCACCAAAAGGGAAACTCATTTCTGTTGTTCCCTTTTTGTGTATATAAGCATGTGTAAGTGTGTGTGTTATCTGCACATGATCGTACAGCGATCAGATATACGATCAGTTTATGATCGGTAAAAGTACAGCGTGGCATAATAAATATAAAGACAAATTGTTTACACAACTCAAAAACACCGAGGGAAGGTACCCTTCACACACATACACGCAACACATTATTTACCGTTGTATTGAAGATCGTTAAAATTGAATTCAAACTGATTTTGTCACCAACCGACTGACTGGCATTTTGCCCTAATGGCCTCCATTGTGCGAAAATGTATGTATGTATATACCTGTGTATATACATATGTAATATATAATATATGCAATTGTATTTTGAGTTTGTACTGACTTCTCTTATTGTCATTCTCACTTCATGTACGTACATACATATACATAAGCACATACATATGTACGTATGAATGTACATGGGTAATTTAACGCTACAATTATTCGTGCACATCTCTTCGATTTTGTTGTTGCCCACCCTCGTACGATAAGTTTCGAAAATTGGAATGTTTCTTCAACGACTCTTGTTCAGTTCCATGGAAAAGACAATCATTTAGTCATACACATGCACATGTACATACAATATATACATATGTATATATGTATATAGATTTACTAATGAGACACTGCTTGTACCGATAAGGTTAGACCCTATGTTATACGCAATTTTTCGGAACATATTGCAATGTTTGTGTCATTGTCTGTCCTATGTCTGAATATTCGTGTTTCACAATATCGCCATATAGAGATGGCCTTGAAAACTCGGCTTGTGGAGCTCTACAGTGATTACGGCCGCTTTAAAGGGGTCTTATTTCATTGATAAGAATCCTTTTGCATTGCAATAGCTGTTAGCAACAAACTGAACAAGTTGTAATTACCTATATAAGCCGGTAAAGAGGTATACAACTCTGATAACTGAACCTGAATTTCGATCATAGTCACTTAAAATTATTTGGAAATCGCTTTTTTATAATCTTGTAGCTTGTTTGCTAGTAACTTTTCGTCTATACAGAACTTCTTCTGAATCCTTTTATTTTCAATGTTTTATTATGCTCACACAGTGTTGATATCTCTCGCTTACGGAGACATACCATACATAAGTATTGTTCTGTGTAGTCCAGTTTCTTTTGAGGTTCTTGTTACACATTGAGAGCTAGCACATAAATATACAAATAGGTCGAGAACACACCTTTTTAAGGTTTTTTAGAGAAATTTTCATTCGGAACTATATTTCGTTCTTCCTCTTAGTCTAACTTTATGTTTATATTGTAGGCTATATTAAGGGGTTACATGGGTTTACGGTTTTAAAAAATCGAAAACTGTGTTTTTGAAGTCGGTTGGCGAGATTTCTCGAGAACTACTAAACCGATTTTCATTGAATTTTGCTCAGATCTTTGAGATCTTTGACGAAGGATTTTTTCGATTAGAATTATTTGAAAAAAAAAAATGTCGCGAATTGTCCAATGAAATAGCTTTTGTTTTTGTAAAAACGTTTGCCAAAAATCCAGTTCTCAGGTTTTTTCTCTTCGTCCAAATTCTTAGTTAAGGTTTCAACTAAAACACGCATTTTTTACTTTAGATGACAATGTAAGGAGTTATTCTGCAACGCAAGCGCATCCTGTTCCGAGGGGTCACTGGCGTCAAAATGGCCGAGCTTAAATTATGTTTTTTGAAAAATTTCAGATTATCTTTGTTAATAGTGTATGTGTAAAACATTCTAATAAAATTTTTCCTTTTTTTATATGAAAAAAAAATTCTTGAACTGATGGTTTTTACCCGAGGAAACTCACGTAACCCCTTAAGGGGGTATTCTACTCTAGAATTTTGAAAAATTCGATTTTTTTCATATACTTAAAGTTTAGATCCTTAAGAACTTATCCTCCAAAGGATTTTTAAAAATTAAAATTATTTTAAGAGCTACAGTTACTTTAGTGACTCAGTACCCAGCCCGGTAGGTAGGTAGACTCACTTTTTTCAAGCGTTTTTCTCTAAACTACTTTTTCCTCACGGTACCGCATTATCTCAAGTTCTATACAACCGATTTACTTGAAATTTTGTGTGAACCTTCTTTATTTTGTGTGAACCTTTTGTTTTTAATATTTAAAAAAAAATTCAGGAATTTCAAAAATAGCGTAAAAAATTATTTTTATTTTCAGGTAGTCGCCATTTTTCAAAAAAAAAAAATTTTTCGTATTCCCTGATTTGGGGACTATAACAGCATCCTTATTGATTAAGAATTACCTTTGATTTTTTTTTTTTTTTCAGACCACCAGGAGAGTCAGGATCAATGTCACCAGGATGCGCCATTTTTTTACACCTGTCTCTCCCCCCCTCCCTCTAATTATTTTAATTTTTAATATTTTTTTGTAAATTTTTTTTCTGTATTCTTAAGATATCAATAAAAATAAATAATATATTTATTTATTTTTTTTTTTTTTTAATAAAATTCAAAAAACTGCCCAAAATTTGATTCCTAAACTAGAATACCCCCTAAACAAATGGAATTAATCAAAGTTTTCATGAAAATTTCATGCGAAAAATAGTCGACACCATGAGATTTTTTACTCCTGAACTTCGGCTTAGAATTATTTTCCTCACGTTTTGGTCGCATTGTGCTTCAGTTTTACATTTTAGTATATGAATTCTATCATATTTCAAATTCTGATCTTGCCAAGTGTTACCAGACATCGGTATTGAGAATATCTTAGTGTGTGTCCCTTCGAAACAAAATAAATATCTCTCAGCACCTTGCTCTGCGCTATCATAACAGGCTATTTAACCTAACGTAAATATTGCCAACTAGTCCACTTTGAGTAACCTTTTGCACCAGTTCGATTTCTGCCACGAAAACGCTTTTGCGAACCTAAACTCGCGTGCGACTGTTTAACTTCGTATGGGGAATAAAATTTATTTATATACAGGCACATAGTATGTGCCGTGTACTGTATAACCCTGAGGTGTGCACATCTGTTGCGTTGCCTAGTTCGACGATTGATTTGATAATGTTACAGATACATAAGTATTATTACGAACACTTTCGACTTAATTGACGACAGAAGAGCAGCGAAATGATGTGCTACGGTGTTCGGCTAGTACAAATTAGGTGCTGAGTAGTGAGGTGTTGATATTACGCGAAAACAATTAGTAATGAGTGACAAAAATATGTTCTGATAAAAGCGAAATTTTGCAATAACATTGGCGGCAAGACAAATTTATTAATTTTTAAAGGAAAAACCAAGAAATACATATAGTGTGTACATACTTGTATATGGTACACAATACAAAAAAGAACTGAAGCAAAAATACCATTTTTAATTTCTTTTACTTCACAAATACAATATTTGTAGACCTTCGTCTAGTACTTAAAAAAAAATATATTTTTTTTATTTTCGAAAAACATTAAATGCATAAAACAAATTAAATTTTTTCTTATAAAATTATAGATATGTAACTCTTACAATTATCTTATATTCTTTTGAAAACAACTATCTTTTCACTTTAGAAATATATACGTAGAGGTATATTTGGAGCAAATAGTTATGAATTTTCAAATTTTTATTTATTTATGTAAAATTTATTTAAAAAAAAAAATTGGAATGTAAAAATTTTCCATCACAACTAGCAGAGCAAGGTTTCGATCCTCGGACCTCTGGGTTATGGGCCCAGCACGCTTCCACTGCGCCACTCTGCTTACTTACCGCTACTCGCTTAGTTAGCCTTTGCTTGTTTTCGCTTATTTTCGCATTCCCTCACTCCACCCACTGTTTTCTCTATCATTTTAATATATACAATTTACGCAATGAACACGATTACTTCTGTATGACTTTAACCAGTTTTTGGTATGCTTTGTATGCATTTCGTAGTAGACGATTTCCAAAAGTAAATGTTTATACGACAAAGGGGTTACTATTACTGCTTCGAGGCGATAATGAATTTTCGTTAAATTATAATGTTTCAACAATGATTCGATATAATTATAAAATTTAGTCAAAAATATCGAATGAAGAAAAAATAAGTTTATCTAATTGAGACACTTTCAAATAAAGTAGGTCTATAAGAATATTCGTATACCCTGAAGATGGTTTATTAAGTTTGCCACGATGCTTTTAATACCCAAAAGAAAACGTCAGTAACCCTATAGAGTAAATACGCGAACTAGTCCCAGTTTTGAGTTATCGATCTGAATCCTTGCACACGTCCCTTTCTCACTAAGTAGCTGATTATTTGTCGGAACCGGCGATTTCGGACTTCTATAATATATAGCTGCCGCACAAACTGACCGATACAACCCATGTCCTTGTAAGAAAACCTTTTTTATTTGATTGGGTATATTCCCGAGAATTTCAATATCCGCCGAAATTTTTGAGATTGGAGAACTATAGCATATAGCTGTCATACAAACTGAACGACTAAGGGCTTACGGGTTTCAAAAAAATCACATTGTTTAATACAATAATAAGACAATTATTAAATTCTACAACATCTCTAGAATATTATCTCAAACTTTCAAGTTGATCCGAGTAATAGTTTCGAAATATAGCCTTAGGAACTTGTGCACGAGGCCAGCTGGGCTAAATGCGCCATCTTCAAATGCTTTTTTCTCGAAACTATGTTTTGAAGTCGGTTGGCAAGATTTCTCGAGAATTACTCATCCGGTCTTCATGAAATTTTACACAGGTCTTTGAGATACTGTTCTTAAAGACTTGGACGGGGATTTTTTTCGATTACAACTGTTTGAAAAAAAATGTCGCGTGATTTTCACAGAAATTTTCATTTTTTTTTTAATGTCCTCCAAAAATTTCTGAATTTTCAATTTTTTTCTTCGTCCAACTTCTAAGTTAAAGTTTCACCTAAAACACGTATTTTTACTTTAGATGATCCTGTAAGGAGTTATCTCGGCATCATCTTTTTTCCAAGAGGTCACCGGAAGTGGCCGAATTTGGACTATTTTTTCAAAAAATTTCAGAATTTCTTTGTTAATACAAGTACATATGTATGTCTGTAGAGTGAACAAAATATATTTATACCCAAAAAAAGGCAATACTTTCAGCATCATTTTGCAAGAATTACTATAGTATATAAAGAAGTATCAAAAACTTATGGAAAGACACTTAATTCGTTTTTTTTTCAAATCGATTGAGTTACCCATACGAGTGGAAGAAACCAAGGAACAGCTAATCAACCTTGACCATTTAAAGGCGACAAATATTAATAGTGCTAAGTCATGTTTACCTTAAGTATATATGTAGGTACATATATATACATATACGTATATATATATATTATAATTCAATTTCAAATGAATAATCTCATATACTCACAAAAATAAGGTTTTCCGATAGCCAAGAAAATTAAGAAAAAAATAAATAAATCAAATGAACAATTCTTTGCTTTAATCAATTTCGTAATTATAAAAACGAAGTAGTAAATATGTATATTTTGTATGAAGTTGAGTTTGTTTATATAATATGTTCTCGTATAACTTAGATAAGCTTTTATTATCAGCGAACCATTCCATTTGGAGAATAATGCTTTTTGTTTTGTTAGGAATAAAGAATGCTTGGTTTTTCTATGAATATACTTATTTACATATGTACGTAGTGATAACAAGTATTCGTCCGAATGAATTAAGTAAACAAATATTTAATTTCTTATGCGACATTATATATTGAATATTTGAATATAAGAAAATTTGAAAGCCGTTCATGACCCAAAAACCACAGCTGCTAAAAAACAATCTGCGTTTTACAAAATACACTTAAAAATAAATTCCAGCTATGCAAGGGTTAAAGCTGAGAGGGAGAACACTATTTGAATAATATTAACACAATTCAAGTTTATTTTGATACTCTCTTTTGTTAAGCTAAATCAATTTTGTTTTTTTGTGAAATGAAATTCGTCGAATCAAGTATTGAGCTCTTACTCTATTGAAGAAAAGTTCTTTAAGACATCATCGCGCCTTTGCATAGTACCAGTTAAGGGGTTAGGGGTAGTTAGAGGACCGAAAAAATGAGAATTTGTAGTATTTTTTTTTGCTATTAAATCGTGTTATTTTACAAAAGTAGTAATATGGCATTATTATAGAATGTGTTGACTCGAAGTCACAAAAATTAAAAAAAAAAAAAATTTTATTTCCAAAGTTATAGTTGTTTGGGTTGACCCAGTTCCAAAAAAAGGTACTTGCGGTGACAACCATAAGTCCTTGGAGATTCATCAAAAATCAATCGAACAAATAAATTAGTTTTATAAATAGATAATCCTGGACCCGATCGAAGGATTTGTTTTTTTTTTTTAATTAACAAAATGGCGGCCTCAGGAATTTTTTTCTACATTTTTGGGAAAAAATCAAAATATCAAATTGAAAAAACAAAACTCCTTCGATCAGTCCCGAGTTTTTTATGTATTCTAAAAGCTGTATAAATTTCATTAAAATCGACTGAGCGGTTTTCGAGTTACAGTTGTAACCAGTTCAAAAAAAACATAGTTTTGAGAAAAACGCATTTAAAGTTTCACACTAGCGCTATGAAGTGCCCGAGCTCTTTCTTATTTCTCGAATAACTCAAAAACTAATTATCGAATCAATGTGAAATTTTCATAGAATATTTTGAAGATATTACACTTAACGAAAATGCAAAAAAATAATTTTTTGAAAATTCTAACTACCCCTAACCCTTTAAGGTAAAAACTAAAATGTCTAACAAGTTGCGTTTCTCGATAATTAACTGTATATTTATTTTTGGTTTCGCGTATGACAAACCATGACTAAAGCAGCTCACATAGTAGGCACTGCGAGTTCGATACTTTTTAATAAATTGACTAATGCACATATCTACATACATACTTATGTACGTATGAGTCTACCTGTATTTGTATATTAACTATGTGTACCCACACCCATCTGTATTTGCGAGTAATTAAAAAGCGCGGCGAAAATATTGTACTTTTGTTTGATAAGCAATCAAATTATTGACAACAATTAAGCACACACGTGCCAGTAGATAAATGCGTATCTATAACCCTGGTCATGAATAATATGTATTTGTATAAATATGTACATATACGAGTATGTATGTACCAGATGCGTTCCCCCTGGTTGATCGCTAATTTAGTCGGAAATTTTCTGGTTCATGGATAGTTCAAAAAGCGCATACATAGAATAATGAGATTTTAGACAAAACTAAAATTTGAGTATTGAAAATGCCTCCCCATAGGAAACATAATGTTTTCGCATAAAACACTGCCAACCAGCGGAGCATTACAGGCTTTTATGCAACAAAATAATTTGCTTTAGTTTTGTATATCAAAGCTTTTCTATATAGGTTTTTTTTAATTATTCAATCCTAAAAGGTTCAAGGTAAAAGGGAGCTTATTAGCATTGTAGGGGTCATCGCAGGACACCAACCCTTAAGCTTCCATCTTCAGCAAATGGGAAAGTTGGATTCGCAAAATGCAGACCATGCGCGGAGAATGATGAGTTTCAGCCAGATGAGCCGGGATATATCCATGGCTCTCAATACTGTATCTAAGGAGCCATTGAACAGCAGGGGTGAGAAATTTTTACCCAAAACCACTCAGTTGCTGGATAATGTTTAATTTGTTTATCACTCGGAAGTATAATGGGGCTAAATATGGCCGCTTATGAGCCTCCCTTTTCAACCAACCAAAAAATCAGAAGGTTATCATCCTAAATGTAGGCAACGTTTTTTTCGAAGTCGATTTTAAACAAGATAAAAACTAGAAGTTTAACTGAAGATTAAAACACAAAATGAAATTTCTAAAGTTATAGTTTACACTGCTTAGAAACCGGAAACATGCCTCGAATATGCCGTTCATTAAAAACGTAACCCTAAATGATGATCTCATGTTAGTTTTTAGAGACCTTGTTATATACCATAAAGATTTTGAAGCTGATCTTCTTAAGTTGAAAATAAAATTGTAAATTAATATTTATTACAAACCAAGCGATCATCATGCAAAATGCAAGCATTAAATAAAAATAAAAAAAGGATCAAAAAATTAAATTCAAAGACTACAGAAGCTAGAGCAAATTGTTCAGAAAGCTTTAGAAGCAGCTGACATGCAATTAAAATTATTTATTTGGTGAACCTTGAAGCTTTATACACTTTCAACCATAATGTCTTGCATTTTCTTTCATTTTTTGAGAAAATGTCATGCCTTAAATAGCTTTGAAAAACAAACTAGACCTTTACATAACTGATCAGCCGCTTACCACTAAGAGATCATTTTTCCGAATTGGCAAAATAAAGAAATTTTTATGAGGGAACCACACAGATTCGACTTGTCAGCATATTTATGCTTCCCTTTTAGAAGGGTCTTAGTCTAGAACTTTTTAAGGTGAGTTTTCTATTTCCAATCATTAAATTATGCCTTTCGTTGCAGTATCTAGCTTTTACGACTTCTTTACCCAGCATGTTGATAACCCTAGTAATAAAGATCGAAACCCCTTCAGGCTAGTGGGGAATCAATGTTCAGCTAATATGAAACTCATTATCCATAAAATATGTACTACTGTGCCCAAAAAATAAGGTGACATTTGAATTTAAACTGTCGTAGGATTTGGAGAATTATTATTATTTTTTTTTAGGTTGGTAGTACTGTCAGTCACATTTATGTCAAATTTCATGACAAAATATTCATTAGTGTTTGAGATACGTGTCGTTTTGTGAGCTGCTAAAAGTGAGTTTTTCGTTTTTTGCGATGTCGAAATTTGTTGAGCAAAGAATTTGCATTAAATTTTGTTTACGGAATCAATTTTCTGCTGCGGATACGTTGAGGATGATGCAGAAAACCTTTAGTGATGAGGCTATGTCTAAAAAAAATGTTTACAAGTGGTATTGTGAGTTCCAAGCCGGCCGTGAACGTGTCGAAGACGAAGAGCGTCCAGGGCGACCATAAACCTCAACCGACGAAGCTCACGTTCAACAAATCAAAGATTTGGTGTTGAAAAGCCGTCGATTAACAATTAAAGATCTTACTGATGAAGTTGGCATATCGAAAGGCTCAGCCAATACCATTTTGAAGGATGTTTTGGGCCTCAAGCGCGTCAAATTTCGACTGGTACCGAAAACATTGAATTTTTTGGAAAAAAGGCGTCGCGTTGTAGTGTGTGAAACGATGCTTTCCGACTATCAGGGTGTCATTAAATGCATTATAACTGGCGATGAGACTTGGATCTATGCTTACGACCCCGAAACAACCGATCAATCGAGTGAATATCGTGCCAAAAGAGAGCCGAGACCAAAAAAATCGCGCCAAAGTCGCTCAAAAATCAACGTCATGTTTACTGTTTTCTTCGATTATCGTGGTGTTGTGCATTATGAATTCCTTCCAACCGGTCAAACACTTAACAAGGAATATTATTTGAACGTTATGCGTCGTTTGCGTAACGCTATCCGCCTAAAAAGGCCGGAATTGTGGAAAGACAATTCTTGGTTTTTACACCACGATAATGCACCATCCCATACTGCTCTCGTAATTCGTGATCATTTCACCAAAAACTCAACCCATATCGTTCCGCAACCACCGTATTCACCTGATTTGGCGCCGTGCGACTTCTGGCTGTTCACCAAGCTCAAAACACCGCTCCGGGGACACCGTTTTTATACGATAGAGGAGATTCAAACCGCAGCGAAGACGGAACTGAAGGCCATCCCGGAAAGTGACTACAACCAGTGTTTCGAAGATTGGAAAATCCGTTGGCATAAGTGCATTGTATCGGAAGGGGATTACTTTGAAGGGGATGAATTTGATTTGGAGGAATAAATAAAGAATTTTCAAAATAAATACAATGTCACCTTATTTTTTGGGCACAGAGGTACATATGTATAAATGATCAGTTTAACGAGCGAAGTCGATTTAGCCATGTCTATCTGTCATATGGGAACTATTCTTTCAATTCAAACCCTTTTTATTTGACGAGGTATTACCATGAAATTTTGCACGTATTATTATTGCCCAAAACAACGCTCTAACCTTGAAAGATATTTATCAGATCGGAGTACTATGGCATATACCTACCTTAAAAAGGATCAAAATCAAGTTCTTGTATGGAATCTTTTGTGAAGGGTATTACTTATCTATTTCTCGTTATCGAAAAACCAATTTCCTGAACCAAAACGAATTTTCGAATTGAAATTCCGATAAACTCTATATTTACCATGCTTGCAACTAAATTCATATGTTTTAATAAGTAGGCTGATAGCTGCGCTACTCCTCGCTACTCCTTTTACACATTTCCTACTTTCTGTAGTTTACCTTTACATACCACTTCTCCTAACCCAACTTTATGCCTGTAGGCACTTAACTGTTTCTGGATAACCAAATTAATTACAACTCTAAATTAGTGGCTTTATCTTGATTGGATTCTGGTAAGCGCGCACTAAAACGAACACACACTTATGCAAGCATACTAGTATCTGTGTGTATTTATGACTTAAGTATGCATATCCCGAAGATCCGATCTGCAAGCAAGTCGCACAGGTAGTTTTCAGTTCATCTAAACATAAACCTGATTTGATATCAACTTTTTTTCGCTCTAAATGCGAGTATATTAGCCGGCCGCTAATCAAGCCACTACAAGCAAAGAAGCAAAGGTCAGTGTGTATAATTAAATTATGCATGGCGGAGAGTGAAGCGGCAAACGCATGGTGAGTAAACGGTGGTAAAACGCGAGGGAGATTCGAGTGCGCATGCGCAGCGCTCATGTGTATAGAAAACTAGAGTAAAAAATGTAAAAACCAAAAACAAAAATCAAAATCAAACCAAAATGTATAGGAAATAAAATTTTATTCAACAAAACGATTTAACACAACACACACCACAAAAGAAACGAGTACAAAGGGAGCAGTGTAATATGTCTACGAGCCGATCATGGTAATGCTAATGATGATTACAACATGGCTAACATGTAAACGTTGTTGTAAGCGCCACTGCACTGCGCGGACATAGGAAGCGAATCATAAATAAAAAATGAAATGAAAAAAATTAAAGAAACAAGAATTAAAATGTAGAAAAGACGAACTGGACCCTAACATCAGCACTTTGTTATGCCACAAAACAATTATAAACTGCTGAAGTGAAGGGCGCGCATTTGAATGCACTTGGTCATTTGCCGCGATCAACAATTCACCGCAACAGTGTGAAGCGAAAGGAGGAGTAGCAGCAGCAGTGGCAGCGGCAGGAGCAGCGAAGGCAGCAAGATCACTGTTGGCAAACTGTCGACGCTGATTTTCGGTGATATCTTACAGCTGCTGTTGGATGGCCGTGCACTTGATGCGATCAACAAACAGCCAGCAGAATTACCTAAACACACTAACACATGCAAACAAGGAGTATCAGCGATGCAAGTGTGTGCTGTGTATGCGATTGGCGATCGATAGTGCCGACATGGTGGTTTCACAGCATAACATGTGCATGCACACGGCTATCAAGTAAATATAGAAAAAAAGAAAGAAAAAAATATAAAAAATTATAAAATAAAAAATGAAAAAAGGGCACACATGTGCAACTTCGGGTAATAGGAGCCCTAACAGATGCCACCACAACTCTCCTGTTGATATGCAGCGGCTCAAGAACGATTCTTTGGCGAACACACAGCGACTTGGTGCTGCTGAAATTATGGCAGAGATGCAGAATTTGAGAAATATGATGATGGTGATGAACGCAAAGAGGTTGTTGTTGTTATTTTTCTTTTTAGCTGTCACTTTCTGCTTCACTTTTTATATTTATTGTAAGGTTATGCTTACTGCACGCTGTTTGTGTTGTTGTATTACTGTTGTTTCTGTTTATAAATACATATGCAAAAAAAAAAAATCTAAATATGGACTCTCATTGGTTTGTGGACAGATTCTATAGGATTTTATTTATTTAAAGCTTTCATACTTGTATTTATATTGGAAAAAGTGACTTATACCGTCAATGTATATAAAAGTGTTGGAGAGTCATACATAGTGGTAACGATTATGCAATAAATCGGTAAATTATTGTAATCGATTAGCGGCATTTGCATATTAAAATGATTATCGATTTATCGATTGACACTAAAATATTTCGCAACTGATGATACTGATATACAACAAACCGATACACTCTTGTTAATCGATTAACAATAAAAAGTATATAAAATGGCTATCGATTTATCGATTGTTACTAAAATATATCACGTTATCAGGGTTAATAAGAAACTGATGGTATTTTTTGTGCAATAAATCGATAAATTATTGTAATCGATAAGCGATATTAGTATATGAAAATGATTATCGATTTATCGATTGATATTAAAATATTCCACACCGTTAGGTTAATAAAAACTGATGGTACTTATTTGCAATAAATCGATAAAGTCTTGGTAATCGATTAACGATAAAAAAATATATGCATATGGTTATCGATTACAACTAAGATATTTCACAACAATCGACCATGCCTTGTTAATCGATTAGCGATGTTAGTTTTTGAAAATGGCTATCGATTTATCGATTGATACTAAAATATTTCATACCATTACGGTAAATAAAAACCCTTTTTTTTAATTTAACAATTCCTAAAAAATATAGTAACATTCAAATAACTATGAATCGTGATCTATTTGCAGCCATTGATTTAGAAAAGCAAGATTTCGATCATTCAGTATGTACGCGAGCTATGGTACAGACATACATATGTATATGCTATAGTGGTCCGAACCAATTTTTTTCAGAAGCGTTTCTTTAGCGTTCGTGAAAATATTTCAACAAATTAAAAAATTTTCTATATAAGCACTTGATCCCGATCGTTCAGTTTTTATAGCAAATACTTGCTATAGTGGTCCGATAACGACGATTCCAGGCCGCGGAAAGGACAACTGCGAAATTTCAAATCGATATCTCGAAAACCAAGGAACTAATTCGCATATGTACAGCGAGACGGACATGTCTAAATGGACTCAGCTCTTCTCGCTCATCATTTAAATACATTGATATATTTTATAGGGTCTCTGACGTTACCATCGGGATGTTACAAGCTTCGTGGCAAACCTGATAAACATATTGTGTCTATTGGAGTATTTTCCACAAAAAATTTTGAAAACTTTATTTTAAATAGAGAGACCAGTTTCAGATTTTCTATGACCTGACTAGCCTGTCCCATATTTTTTTCCTCCTACCTATATTTCTACAAGATTCGCACTGGTTGTTGATTAGCAAAACTTCAATCTACATACTAATCATGCTCTTATTGGGATCAGGCCGCAGAATTTCACATTTTTCGGGAAATTGGCCGTTGTTACGTTCTTTTTAGTCGGATTTGAACATAAATATAATCGAAGTAAAGCTTTGAAATTGAAAAATAACTGTTAGTGAGTGAGTACTATATATTTCAGAGAAGTTTGTTCGACTTCTTATAGATTTATAAAAAATACTTATTTCGGTAATTTGAACTTGCTTAGGACATTTTCTCATTACAAATTATAAAAAATTATTAAATTTGGGAAATTTTCAGGTTATATTTTTGGATACAAGTTCGGAAGCAGGTCCTGGATTATTATTATTTTAATATACCCTGCAAATATTGAATATGCGTAATGAAACTGAGCTTCAAAATTAAGATCAATATCATCAAATCGCTTAGATCTATTGACCACTATAATCACAATTTCATTGGTACGTATTTCCTTCTCTGCAAGCCATTTTAGAAGATAATACTTCATCTTTGAAATATACATATAACTCCATATTGAATCCTGCTAAACTGCAACCTACTTTTATTTGAATCATTTTATGCTGGTCTATTGCATTTATGCTAGTTGTTTGTTCTATTTACCACTCTCTTAAGTTTAGCGAAAATTGCTAATATGTTTTTATTTTCAAAATACACACTATTCCACTTTTACTTTGGTAAAGAATTATATTTAATACTCACATCTAGCTGGCTAAAATTGCCAGAGTAATGCGGTCACTCGATTTTCTGCGATGAAAATATGCGAAGCTAAACGAGTTGAGATGGTGTGAAGAATCCAACAGCTTGTTGGCTGATGATGTGCTGATGAAATTAACTCACTTTAACAACTTTTCGTACCCAAAATTTACAAAATCACTTTTCTAATATATTTGAGATCGCAAACTGATATTTTATATCGAATTTTCCACTTATTAATTGCACCAACAGGATATTCAGCTAGTTCTACACTTGGAACTTGAACAGTTTGATCAACTTTTAGGCACTTTTTGACTTCAAAAAGATTTTATTTTATATTGAAAAATTTTTTATAAATATGTTAGTTTTTAAAACATGTACAAAGTGACTTTGCGTAAACTTTATGATTTTATTTAAGAAAAATCAAATACTTTTCTCTGTAATTTTTAACTGATCTTGCGGGATCTCAAAATTTAACGGCACTTTGTTTAAGAAATTAAATTCTTTTATTTAACTAATAAAATATTATTTTTATTTTAATTTTTTATCTATTGAGTTGAAAACACTTATTTTTCGTACATAATATTAAGGTTTATAACCTTTTATTGCGCACCAGATTTTTTTTTTTTTGAAATTTCAGAATACTTCAACTAAAGCAATTAAAATATAGCTTCTTTTATTTTTTAAATGATTTATTTAAAGCTGATATTTTAATAGCTGCTTCCTTAACTATCACTGAGCACCTTTTTCAATTCAAATATATTAAATTTTATTTTATAAAAATCTTATTAACTTTAGCTCGGCTAAAACAATCACAAACCACTTTATGAGATCGTTATTGTTACTAATTTTAACGATCTTTCCTATCGATCACTTTTTAGTTTTGCACTGAGATTTTGAGTTTTGGAAGTGAGGAGGCAGCTTATTTAAAATTTTTATTTGTGTGTATGCATATAAAGCTGACAACGCTATCTTTACAAAAACACAATAATTTCATGAAACAACTTTTCTGAAAAACAAATTCGCACTTTTTTGCACCAGTTAACGATATTTCACCAAAATTTATAGTTTCACTCTCAGCTTGTCATATAATTGCTTTAGTAGATTACTTTTCTGTCGCCAGGATCATGTTCCAACGCACTCTCTCGGCAACAAAGTACAAGTATTGGCAACCGATCGTCTCACCACTCAAATTGGATGAACTGTGCGTGCATGTGCCTCAAGAAATTGTTGCTATTTCTTACACTTGCCGTCTGTTGTTATTGTCTCTGTAGCGGCAGCCGCCGATATTTACTTTTGTGCAGTGATCAGTTGGTTTTTAGGCGCTACGAATGCTACGATAGTTGCAGTAGGTAGTAGGTAAGTAGGTAGAGCCGACAAATCTTATGTTGCCACGGTACGCACACACATGCAGACGAGTGCACTATTGTATGTGTGTGAGGGTACCTGCTGCGTGGTTGACTGACTGCCTATCGGTCGTTGCGTCGATCGATCGATCAGTTTAGCTACTTGGCTAGCTATACGTATTGGCTTTATGTTGTTGCTGCTTTTGTTATTGTCAACGACGTCGCCAACGTCGTCGTCTTCGCCTTAGTTCACTTTATGCCGCCGGCGTTTCTTATGTGACCGTAGTATAGTATGCAAGTGAGCTGTGCCCGCCAACCTCTGCAGGTTTGTAGCGCTGGGTGTCACTACAGTTGTATGAATATATGTATGTGTGTGTGGTTAAGTAGGCAGACTGCAAGAGGCCGCTTGATTTTCGGCTGCGCCCGGCGCTGTCTCAATAGTTTTCTTTGTTTTTGCAGTTGTTGTTGGTCGGATAAGTTAATGCACTAATATATTTAGTATATATGTGTGTGGATGTTTCTAGTTTGAAAAAGCGGTTGCATGTAGGTTTTTCGTTTGCCGCAAATACATGCACATGAGTGTTGAGCCGACGCCAACACGTTGGTTGAAAAATATTAGTTTTTTGTTTTTGTAAAAAATTATATTTTTATTTGTTATTGTAAAAATATAGTTTTTGTTGTAAAAATTTGTTTTCGTTATAAAAATATTTTTCTTTATGTAAAAAATTATATTTTTATTTGTTATTGTAAAAATACAGTTTTTGTTGTTGTAAAATTTTTTTTTGTTATATAAAATAGTTTTTGTTGTTGTAAAATTTTTTTTGTTATATAAAATAGTTTTTGTTGTTGGAAAAAATATTTTGTGGTTGTAAGAAATATTTTTGTTGTTGTAAAAATATATTTCATTTACGAAATTGTTTTTATACTATTTACTCTTAATTAAATTATTATTGCACTGTCAATAATAAATTTTATTTTTATTATTATAAATATTATTTTTTTTTTTGTATTTTTTTGTTTTATTAATTCATCAAAATTTTAAAACAAAATTTGACACTGTGTTGCGCTTACGTAAAAATATATATTTCTTTTGCTTTTGACAGCCAATAGCGGCACACTTATTTATTTACTTTCAATGACGTTTATTTGGCATTTTCCGTTATTCATAGATTTTACGCATAGTAAAATGCTCGCGCTCAGCATTTCTATTTTTCACAATTTTCAAATTTGTCAAAATCCCAAATCACGCACGCTTCGCTAAAATTCTTTTAAAATAATTTTTTCGTTTTACTTTTTCACGCTTTGCCCGCATAAGAAATTGTATGCTTTGCCGCACGCAGAGTGTTGCTATCAACTGATTTCGGTCGCTCTGTTGTTCTGTCGGAGTTCTCCTATCCCTAAAGCGCTGTTACCAAGTCGCTGCTGGCGTCGCTGTCGACGTAGCATGCTCTGCCACACACACACATATATGTATGTAAGTATGCATGCCGGCGATCGTTCGTTGGGGCTCTCTTCCATTCGACTTTGCTCACGGTTTTGTTGTAGTATCTGCAAGTCGGCTGCGCCATGAGTTTGCACTCACACACAGATATACGGGTATGTGTGTGTTTGTTTAGATTCGTTTTTGACCACGCTGAATTTCGTACAGCTGGAAGCCGCTGATAACCAAGCGAAAAGTGAGAGTCCAAGTGCGATTATCTAGAATTCTGAGCAAATGCATACAAACAAGCGTCTGTTTAACCGGGTCCACGGCCTAACTGGAAGCCCCTGCTTAGTATAAAGTGTACACATACCAACATATATTTAAATAGATAGCAATTGTTTGTACGTAGGCAGCCTAATCTAACAGTAAATTTGATAAGAAAAGCATAGGTAGAGTGATAACGGCATATTGACGTAGTGAGAATTTCTCTTCGACAATTTTGCGGGTATTTCTAATAGCAGCAGTCTCAACAAAGTAAGAAGAGAGCAAAGGTAATCAGGACGCTCCTTAATGACAACACTAATAATTTCGATACATAAAATTACTTAGCAAGCGATTTTTTTGCATTGAAACGTATGAAATCTGAAGTTGATCCGGTAGTTTCGGAAGTCGAAACAGCTGGATCGATCACCTTGAAAATTTCATAGGACCTTCTAAGGTATACATATGTGTTAGTAATGATCGAAGGAATAAGGTTTTTGATAATAACTTCGGTTAAGTCCTGACGATTGACAAATCCATCGATCATTACCTGTTTTCATCTATAGCCACCGCCATACAACTTTTAGCGTAGAACCTCCTAAAGAGCGCGCACAGGATCAAGGAACTGAATAAAATTTTTCATTTTCTGACTTGCTAGTGGATATAGCGCCTTATAGAATTCCATATTGCCTTTGGATCGTACACAAGAGTTACGCACACACGTAAGTATGTATATTCTATCTTTCGATAATTCAGGATCAAGTTCTGGCTCTTTTAGAATAAGATAGAGCCAATTGGGTGTTGGATGTGTGGTGCGAGAGAGACTGTGAAATTCACAAAAAATAATGGATTCAATCAAAGAGTATTTCTACAAGTGAGATCACAACCTCAAAATGGGTCTTAGAATACAGCGCCAAAGCGGGCAAGGTTTGAAAATTCAGCCTACACAGCGAAAAAATATGTAGTTTACTTTAGTAAAAAGTTCCAGCATAGAAAAATTATATAAAATGATGATGACTATACATTTCATATAACAGGTCAATTGAGTCCCCGGCCTAACACATAGAAACACACATACTAGAATTAAATCCATTGATTTAATGTTAACCTTCAAAAGGCGCGTGTAAAAAGGGCCACGAATTTCTTACGCATCCACCTTATTCTTCAGATTTGGCCCCCAGCGACTATTTTCTCATCTCAGATTTCAAGACAATGCCAGCTGTGGCATATTTTGAAGCAAAGGACAAATCGTACTACAAAAAAGGGATCGAAAAGTTAGAGGATCGCTGTTGGAGGTCAGTGCATCTCCCTTGAAGAGCAGAGTATGTTGAATAAAAAAATTAATTTTACCAAAAAAAAGTGCGTTACTATGGTAACTCGGAGACTTTACAAAAATGTTCAGGGATGTTTCTATCACAACAACAATAACAACAAATTTATTTCAAGTCATAAAGAAGTCATCTAAAAATCGAAAATGTAGCCGTTGTTAGTTAATCGAGCAGAGAGCCTAAGCATATTTTGCCCTAGGACAGGCACTTCCTCCAACTCACCCATAATGAGTATATCTTCCCGATAGATTTTACAACCCGTTAGAAAGTGAGAAAATTTAATGAGCCGCAAGGGTCAAGGTTATCCCCAGAGTAACGATAAATGAACACGTGCAGTCCACAAATTTGACTAGGTGCTAAATTCTGGGCAATGAAAAACTTTCAAAATCCATTTACATTTTTTAAAAGTATTCGACATTCGGTTTCGCTCGCAATTAGCTGCGCCTTACCTACTTTTTTATTCTTATTGTGTAATTTATCTCACCGTTCGGCGCAGCATAAATAAAATGGGTATTTGCGTATGCACCATATATCATATGTATTTGTATGTATGTGTCTGTATTCGTGAAAATTCATTCATCAGCTACACTAGCAACAATAAATCGCTTAATTCGTCCGCCAGCTACACCGCGTTAACCCGTTCGCCGTTACCGTGCTTTTTACTCTAATTCATAAAAATAAATTCATGCACAAATATACATATACACACATACATACGAACAGCTACAATGTTTGAATTCTACTTGCAGACCTCTTCAGCCAAATTAAAAAACAAAAAGCAAGTGAAAAAACGATCATTCCAACACAAATCGGGCAACAGAACAAACGAACGTCTGCAGCGACGCTTACGCCACTGCCAACCGCTACGTCAACGTCATACATCAAGCGCACCATATATTTATCACATGAAGAAGAAGAGCCGCGCGCGCCGGTAAGGAGCAGCGATATTCGAAAGTCAATTCATTTTCAATTGCAGAACCAAAACAGAATCGCATTTTCGTTTCTTTGTTTCTCCCTAATTTTGCGCTTACACATTTCACACATTATGACAGCAATACAACACGTGCTTGTTGTTTTTGCAATCGCAAATATATATTTTACGAAATTGAGCTTGTTTTGGTACTGGGCCTCGCTGTAGGGTGGATGAGGTGTGCCGGGTGGAGCGCTAATATTGTCACAACTGTGTGTCAGCATTTGCGAACCAGCTGGCAACACCGATAGGCGTCGTCTACCTTACGACGAATACCAGAGATAAAGAGATGTCCAACTCCTCTCTCACTGGAAGTGAGTGAGCAATTGCTAAACGTCAAAACCTACTGAACTTTGACAGCTAATCGAGTTCAGTAGGTTTTGACGTTTAGCAATTGGAAACGAGCGATGGCCGGATTGAAATCTTACCAAAAAAATATGTAAACGGAGAGATTTTTTGCGCTTACAAAAAATGTAAAACAATGAAAATTAAATAAATTTATGAAATCTAAATGTATTTGATGAAACATTTTGTAATGTCAAGCATCATAGTATTATTTTCAATGGGAAATTATTAAAAACATTTATTGATTAAGAGCTAAAAAGCTTAAAACCTTTTATTGGGTATTGAAAAGTCAAAAGTCAGTTGTTTTAACATGCCATACAAAGATTTAACTAGATTCTCTATGTATTAAATAACCACTAAATAGTAATTTTTATTCTTACTAAATGTTGGGTGTTTTAATTTAAATGTCCAAAAATTAGTATTTTGTCCAATCTGGCCATAATGGAAAATGTTATAAAAAACGCATATTTTGAAGCGCTCTCACACTGGAATAAGTTGGACATCCCTTTATTCCTGACGAATACCAAAGCAGAATGAAACACAAATTGTTTTTGTATTTCCAACAGTTTTTTAGCGAGTCGGCGGCGCAGTGCAGCGTGTTGAATAGAGAGCCGATGAGAGTTAATATCCACTGTAGCCGTCGGCGCACCTTTGGCATACGCATGCATGTGTTCGTGTATCTCGCATTGGTATTGACTTACTACGCTTTTTCATATGTATGTATGCAAGTATGTCGGCAATTGGATTTTATGAATGAACTTCCAATTGTGCTTCGAGCTTTGCGGGGTTTTTGCGTTGGCAGACTTGTTATACCCAGCTAAAGATATGTATGTGTTGCTGGTAGAAATGAAAACCAAAATCAGATGGAGTAAAGGTGGGAAAAAGAAGTATTTTGGGAATCCACATTGCGATGGAAGGAAGGCCTTGTTTTGCAGTCGGAACTCAGTTAACATTAAAATAATCTCCGTAGAGGAAACCTTGGAACGACACCTGATCCAAAAAGTAAAAAATACCTCGCCAAACTCTAGCAGTCTCAGAAAATGATCTATGAATTGAGTAATCCAAAAGAAATAACCTCGCTGACCTCGCTGCAAAACTAAGCAGCAGCAAATCCTGATTTAAATTAGGCAGTGAATGGGAAGAGTGTTGACAAGGCAGAATTGCCTCGAAAAAATCGAGGTAACCTCGAGAAAATTTAACTCAGTTATTGAAACATTGATAGACCTTTGAAGGAGTTGTTTCTATATTTGAAAGATTTTCCGAGACACTGATTTATCCAACCCTGGATACATGCCAAAGGCCAAGGAACTCTGGAAACAGCGGAATTTACTCGACGCACCTCCGTGGAAAAAGGCAACCATTCATAGGAAAACGAAACGATGACAGCCTGAGTCTGGAATTCACAAAGCGGTATCGACATCAACTACATTGCAGAAAAACGAACAGGACAAAATAAGAAAACGGACGCGACGAAATATTACGAACAGGTCCGCTCCCATTTCCCACAACAGCCAGTTCTAGGTTACCGGAATTAACCCGGCTTTATGCGGCCAAAGGCTTTTATTTCGGGATTTTAACCGTTTTGGATGGAGTCTAGATAATCGCTACATAAACAAATCAAAATAAACTTAAAACCAAAGAAATCGGATATATTCCAAATTTACAGATCGAGAAGTGCTTCACAAGTAATTTATGAGCGGCATCTGTCGACGAATAGTGCTTTAAAAGACGTCAATATTTTTGAACACACTCGTGTGAATTGCAGCTAACTTTAATTGAGCACAATTTTGACATTTCAACTTGCGAATAAATTTTTGACAGCACCAACCGCAGCAGTTGTCTTCATTCTGATTGAGAGTATTCTTATCGCAAATATAATTTGTGAGGAATTTTAATTAATACACATTGAAAAACAAGGTAAATGTTACATAAATATAGCAATAAAAATTAAGCGCTTGTCTAATCACGCTTCAGACAAAATAACAAACAAAACACCTAAGGAACAAGGAGAAACGAATTGACAAACGTCATTACATAACCTTTTAGGTTACTCTGCTATTATTTATGCGTGAAATTGGAAACTTTTAGACTGCTTAACATTCAAAAATTATTTGCAGATGTTGTCGCAATCAGTACTGTCTACCGTACGCGTGCTGCGCACCGAGGCACGTCGTAGCATTGGCATCATGGCACCAGCGTTCAACAAAGTCTCCGACCCTATTCAACAGCTCTTCTTGGACAAAGTGCGCGACTACAAGAAGCGCAGCAGGTACACATACTAATTTATAGTAGTAAATATAAAATAGAAAAATAAACGAGTACCTTTTATCTTTCCATATTTTAGTGGTGGTAAATTGGTTGACTCAACACCCGAAATTGAACGCGAGTTGAAGAACGAATTGGAACGCGTTGCAAAGCAATTCGGTGGTGATGGCAAGGTCGATATGACTAAATTCCCCGAATTCAAGTTCCCTGAAGTCAAAATCGATTCCATCACTTCAACCAATTAGATTTTTAATATTCATTAGGATGCAATTTTCAAATGCCGATTGTGGCCAACTGCCAACGGTGCATTAAGAAGTTTTGCGTGTTAATTAAAATACGGTAAACAATTTATTTCTTTATGGTCTTTAAAATAATAACGCCTCCTAGAAGAAAATAAAAAAACTAATGGTAAAACACACACGACACTTTTATGATTGTTAGTGAAACGTACTTAAAGTATATTAAGTTAGAAGATAACGGGTTACGTCGCAATGACTTGCTCCACTGTCTCCTGCAGCAGTTGCATTTTGTGATATTCCGCGACACGTCGGAAGGTACTCAGCAGACCTTTGATTTCACGACCGCTTATAAGTGGCACAAATTCGCCAGCACAGGGACAGAACTCAGCGAGATTTTCACGTTTTATTTCATTGCAACGTGCGCATCTCAAATCTTGCAGTACATAGGACATAACCTTGCGTTGCACGACGTCGATAATGCGCATTTCGATCTCCTCATTTTCATACGCTACGAAACATTGGGCACACAACCAAACAGGACTGTAAGAAAAAATGTTTGTAAACAAATTATTGACATTTGAAGAGTAGTTGAAAACATAATATGTCAACAGCAATGCTAGTCAACAAGTAGCATTACTATTTTAGTTAAATTAGTCTTATTCAAATCCTAAAAATTGTTAGAATCTTATGTACTTACATGCCGTCCTTCATTGCTCGATGTTTGTCTTTGCATAAGTCCAAATCACGACAATGGTTACATGCTTTGCAAATCACTTCAGCAATGGTGTAAGTGTCGCTTGGATCTTTCCACTCCGCAAGATCTGAGAACTCGCCAATACCTACGAGTCGTAACATGTTACGTCGCAACTCGTTCACATCGTCGGCCAAACCCTTATCAACACTTAACGCTTTCACTACAGCACGCGTCAAATCTAATCCCGGACTTGGTCGACCCTTGCCATAATTTTTATGCAATTTCGATACAAAATCAAAAGCGGGATGTGATATTTCTTTAATAGCTTGTCTGGTGTCTTTGCCTTCGGCCAAGGATTGCATAAATAGTGTGAGCAGCGTTTCGAATTTCTCGCGGCAAGCATTCTCATCTGGCAGATATTCACCAATGGTCCAGTTCAATTCCAGTGACAGCTGTTGCTCGCTTTCACTGTCGGCTGTACCGGTATCTTCTGCCTCAGGACGCACAATCTCTTCGATATCATCTTCGTCCTCCTCTTCGTCGTCATTAGTGCGGCGCTTAGGCTTCGATGTGTTATTTGTCTTATCGCCATCTTCATCGTCATCATCAACACCACACAAAACGGTGTCACTTGTTACGCCCGGCGGCAGCTGACCACGTATGCCTGCGTAGTTGGCGTGATCGAGCCACAGCATGAAATTCCAGCATTGCTCATAGGACAACTGTATCGAATGGAATAGTTCCTTATTGCGTAAGCTCTGCACCACATACTCAACATAGCCCAAAGCATCAGCCACAGTCTTTTTGCCCGAATTAAGTATTATGCGATTGAAGTCGGCATAGATAATTGTCGCGCCCAAACGCTTGAACTCCGCCACAATGCGCAAGAACATTTTACGCATTAAATTATTCAAGGTACGTCGTAAAGCCGGATCGTACAATAATGCATTTGAAGAACGCACCCAACGATAGAAATGTATCAATTGGAAATCAGCGAAGATATTCCGATTAAGTGCTACTTCGCGCAACCAACCGTTAACCATATGTCGTAGCACACGAAAGGCGGCGGAGCACAGCGCCGTTTCATCATAACTAGGTAGCGTTGCAGCGGGCACGGACCCAATCATTTCCTCCAACGAAGCTTGTGGTATCACATCGAAGGTTACTGCCGAGCTGGCGCCCTCCATCTCTTGTATGCGATTTGATTGCAGCAAGGCGCTAACGGCTAAACTGTCCAGCGCCAGCTCTACACACACATCACTATAGAAACCCGGTCGGTTCTGTACGACCGTAATGCTCTCTTCGAATTCAGCTAATAGACGACTGTCATCGGCTTCACGACCACCCAAATCCGGTCGTGTAGTGGTCGACCACCAGAGCACGAAATTATTGCGCTGTAAAATGCGCGCAAAAAATAGATCCGCGCCAAAGAGCACTGTGTCGGGTGGCATATTACCGATGGGAACCTGAAGGATTTTAAATAAAATTAGAAGCCGAAGTTAATTATTGTATTTATTATTTGGAATTTTTAGAAACAAAAAATTTCGATGCAAGAAATATTTAAAAATCCAAAAATTTAAGGTTTTCTGGGTATATCACCAATTTTGAAAATAGCGGAAAATTTTTCCAAAAACGAAATTCGAGAATTGTATTCCTCTCTAAACATATAAATATGCTAGAAATCCGTTCAGAATTTTTAAAATGAAAAGACTTGTAAGTTCCCTAATTTTTACATACCTGAAAGTAGCGACACTGATCCAACATCATCTCGACCACATTGTTCAGATGCAAAAAGTGCCGTACCAACGCGCGTGAGCCCTGGCGCTGCCAATCCAAACCGGACAAAAGGGACGCATCGTCTGTGATGTGTATGAGCGCTTGTGGGAAGTCAAGTAAGACAGGCATAGCCGAGTTCAGCTTACGCGCTTCTGTCGCTGTTTGCACGTACAGCATGGACGGACCGCGTTTCTCATCCTTATAGGCGGTAAGCGCGCGCTGTATGTGGCGATAGATCTGCTTCACATCTACTTCGATGAGCACTTCGAAGGTGAACTCCTCCGGTGGCAAACGTTCTATTTCAGCCACATCTTTCATAGTTTTGATAAGCGCCAAGCGTTCGGCTGTGTAGAGTGTGCGCATATTTGGCATTTGATTGGTGCGCACTGTGTCTAGGGCAAAGATTAATGCCTTTCTGCTAGACAAAAGAAAGAGACCCCATATTTCCTTTTTGGCTGTGGGCGTATTGTGTTGATAAAGATATATTTTACGCAATTTGTGTTGAGAGTCTTTCAAATATGTGTGACCCTGCAAGCGTTGCTCCAGCTGTTCAATTGAGAAGCTATCCAAGTCTTTCGTGGCGAGCGAGGCCAAACGTTGTGCCTCCTGGCGCTGAACTGAACACATGCAACCCATATCCATGAGCGCGCGAAACTCTAAAGACATTTGTGTCTCATAGATACCCTCAATATCAGGCGTCGCCAGATCGGCCAGCATACCCAAACAATTATCCTTGAACACTTGCTCCGGCACGCTATAACGATATAGATTATAGACGGGACGCGCACGCGGTAGCACGCGATTGACTTTCTTCCATAATTGGCCATCTTCGGGTGGCGCCACGCTGCGTTGGTTTACATAGAAAATACGCGGCACCGTCAACTTGATGCGATGCAGTTCGTCACCAATCATCAGCCACACCGTAAAATGGCCCATATCATCATTTGCCACTATTTGCAACACATGCCACACGTGATCGATGAGCGCGCGTTGTGCCCGTCGCAAGAAGCCACCTATCGTGCCGGTGGCTGTTACGCCATCTCTGGCGCTTGGCATTAGTGGCGCCAATGTTTGTTCGTTGCGTGGCCTCTTGTTGGCTTGGCGCACGCGTAAACGACGCTCTAATTGCCACGCCCACTTTTTCTTTTGAAAACGCACCCATTCGATTATTTCGGCACGCGTTGTGCCAATCGGTGGCGGCGCACCAAGCGCTTGGCGCCATGTTGCCGCTTCCTTGTTATTTTCATCTTCTGTCTCCTCGTTTTCATCCGAATTCACGCGCTTGCGTTTCGTTACAACAGGACGTCCGTCGAGTGAGCCTTCAGCTGTATTTCTGGCTACCAAATCCTCCATATCGGCCACCTCGCTGGTGGCGCGTATTTCACGCGCTGTTTTCGCTTTCGGCATGAACATTTCATTAATGCGTCGTTGCTTCAGCACATCGTTCTTTTCGAGTATTTTTTTATGCAACCAATCAGGATGTTGAACGCGCGGCACGGGATTCGAAAGTCCCTGCAGCGCTGCTGGTATGGTAATGATTTTTTGTATAGTACCACCCAAACGTTCGATGTAATAGTTCCAGTCCAGCACATCACGTATGTCCGCATCGCCCATTGTGCTATCCTTCAGCCAGCGGCGCAAATGGTAACGACGCACATTCGGCTCCGATTGGAAAATAGCCAGCGGAATCGCACGTTCTGTGACGGGTGCACCTTCTGGTTTCTTCGAAATTATATACTTGCAAGCCAAACCGGCATCTTTGACTATCTGATCACCCAAAAATTCGGCCAAACGCTTCGCTGTGGAAATAGAAGTACTCTTTTGTTCACCATAATCTTCCAGCTTCTTGGACATCGATTTGTTTTCAGCGATCAAGTCAAAAAGTTCCGAATCAGGTAGATTAGAACCGCGACTGTAAAGCACATCCAACCAATAGTCAGCAACTTTGGCGACAGAAGCATAGCATTCCTCTAAAGTATTGCCCGCCAAGAAAGCCTCGAAGACTGAACTTTGAAAGTTCTTAATTAACTGCAATTCACCACGTCGTTTCACCTCGAAACCTTTCAACTCAGCAAGTGAACCATCGAAATTGAAAACAGCATAACGTTTTTTCAGCTTTTTACCCTCTTCCTTTGCGGCCGGCAACACCATAGCCAAGTAGGGACCATCCACTTCAAAGAAAATTGAGTTTTCTTCACGTATGCGATATTCCGGCAATTTGCCATCTTGCGCGGGCTTGACCAATTCATGATATTGATCGTTGGTGAAATACTCTTTCACCATTGTGTTTAGCACCGCATTGGGATAGGAGATGTTGAATTTCTTTTTCTTTTCGTGTGTTGTCTGTATCGTAAACTCTTGGGGGAACGAACCGGGCAGAATACACCAAATACCATCAGTATCCAACTCTAATGGGCGTCCGACACGTTCAATTATCTCACGCGCCTTTGTAATTATGTTCGAACCGGTATAGCAGACAATGCCCGCCATTGGCATAGAATGCCAACGCGCACCCCTTCGCATCACATAACCGTAGAAAGAGTTCAAAATACACTTGTGTGCCAATTGCAACGAATCATACAGCACTTCTCTGCCCTTCGCTGCTTTAATCTCGGCAGCATCACCAGACGACAGTGCAGCATTGACAGCTGCCTTCGCCACCTTTGTGAGCCCTTTGTACTCGTAGCGACGATCACGAAATGCGCGCACTGTATCCACATAGAAACTGTTCTCCTTTTCACAAACGGTGGAGGTGCGTGTTTCCAGTTTTGTGATTTTCGTCTTTTTATAAGCCTTACGACAGTAATCGCTGAGACGTTTCTTCTCATAGGCGGCCTGATCTTCTCGTGAGAGTTCATGGAAAGCACGATTCGGTCCGCCTGGGAAGAGTGGTGGAAATTTTTCTGTTTCCAATTGTTGTTGTATACGTTGAAACTCATTTCGTGTCGCTGGCAACATCTCTCCACGCCACAGCCAATCCATGACGCGCTTACATTTAGCGCCTGGCTTGTTAAAATCGCAAGCAGCGCAATCGGTTTCACTCACCATAGCCGAAGGTTGCAGGCGGTTGGTGAGGATGATATTGGGATACATAGCGCCAACGTCCAAATGGTATATGACAGGTTGTTCCAGACGATTGGGTATGTCATGAAGACCTTAAAATAAATGTAATAAAGTTAATTCAACATCATATTAAGTAAATTGGGTATAATCACCTTGCAACGCTTGTGTTATTTCTTTATTGACCTCCTCTAAATTCGTCACCTTGTCTATTGGCACACCCTCTTCCACCTCAATGGCATGCACTAACACTTTGGTTACATTATCTTTTAATTGATTGACCATATTTGGATCCAGACGAAAACGACATGGTATATCCGCACGAAAGACGCCCGACTCTAGCGCTTCTACATGGCCGCCAACGTATGTTTCGGAATCCAATACATGACCCTCATTCGACAATTTATTTAGCTCATTCTGTTGCTTGTTGGGATACACAATGTTGGCATGATAAGCTTGCACCATAAGTAAGGTTTCACACAGCGTGCCCGAACCCTTGCGTAAAATTTCATCTGGTTCCATTGGAATGATTGTGTTCAAGGCGAAAATGAAGGGATGTACGTATTTCATATACAAATAGTAGGTGGCTACCGCATCTGACACTGAGTAGTTAGACAAAACTTGTGGTTGCTCCACAGCCATCCGACACATATCTTCTGGATCCAGCTCAACTGGATCGTAACGTAATTTGGCCTTCGCTACCGCTTTTAGGCCTTGCGAACCGACTGGTAGATAGGAATCACGTTTTACCTGATAAACATAAAAACTATAAATAATTACTCAAATTGTATTAAGTCTATTTCTCACCCAACATAGACAATCCATATGTATTGCGGGGCGACTTAAATAAAAACCATCTCGCAGTTTTGAGAAACCAATCTCCTGTTTCATGTCTAAATCATAGACAGCAGCACGCGTCTCAACAAATGGCCAATCGAAGAAGTCACCGTTGTATGTCACCACAATATGTGGACGCACTTCCATTATGTGGTCGAAAAATTTCTGTATTAAATGCATTTCATTCTTTTCATTAAATACGATAAAATTTCCTTCGAATTCTGGTTTCGGTGTATATTCAAAGTCATCTACATCTGTGGAAATTATTTCACGATTTGTTATGAGATAACCTTGACCATCAATCATATATGAAATCATCATAATTTGATCGGTTTGTGCATCCGGAAATTTTAACGGTAACTTTGTGGTTTCAATATCAAAAGCTAAAACTACTGGCTCAGGTCGCTCGAGCAAATCCGGACGTTGTGTTATTATTGGTAATTCCAATCCACCGCTACGACAACGTATATTGTACCATTGACCGCAAAATATGCTTAAATCAATTGACACACGCACATGATAAGGCACGTCATGCTCACGTATGTCCAATATAAGATCCATATAATCCATTTGTTTTTTGACTTCACCATCGCTACCGATATTGGAAGCAGCCAGTGAGGACGACAACATTTGCATGTAAAATGTGTTGGATTTCTCACGTTCCAAATTGCGTTTGACCGCTGCGTTTAATTCACGACGCACTTTCGTCATTGCGGTTTGATTTAGAAATGAAAGTTTGAGAAAGTGTTGTTTTTTACCCACTAAATGATTTGCCAGGTCGAGGTCTTCTTTACTTATGTGTTCTACATTTGCCAATTGGCCAGAGTATTTACGACTCAGAAAACGTGCCACTTCATGTGACTGTTTCTCATCCGGTCGTATCAATAAATATGGTTTATATGCTACAGTACATTTGAAGCGTGAGCCATCCATTTGAATGAAAAACAAATCCAAGGCAGCAACCAGACGACGGTCTTCATCCAAAATCTCAGTCTGCAGAAAATAAAGCATTACATATTTAAAGCTATTGAAAACAAGTTTGGTAAATGTAACTTACTGAGTGCATGTTTATGAGATAACCAGTACGCTCAAGGCTATCTTTTACACGGTCGAAGCCATATTTGGAGTCGATTTTGTCGTTTTCACGCGACTGCCGGTATCCAGCCTCGTTGAAGAAGTCATCGCTGTGTGCAGTTCAACAAATACAATTTTCTCACATTTTGTTTATATTTTGCAAAATACTCACCCTTCAGCACGTGTGTCCGACGTAAACTTGCCTGTGTTTTGAAGAATTTTTGGTCTATTGCCACCCCCATCCTCCATTATGTGCATAAAATTTATTTGCAAAACTTTGGATTTCCAGTAGATTTGCAGAACTTGCGAAAAACTTATTGCAATTGATGTTTATTTGGCGGCAAATTGTTTGAAGTGAAGAAGGGTTGCCGACTTTATAGATTTAAATACAGTCAGCTGATCGATTTCTTATACCAGATGGAATGAATAAATAGTAATTTAAAAAAAAGTGTTAAAGCCAAATATTTATGTAGAAGAATATATAAATAAAATAAATAACTTTTAACTAATGCTACAAATGTTGTTACACAGAATTTTTTTTCTCAATTGGTTTAATGCAACATTTTCTGATTTTGTTTACGTATTCTAGTTTGTATTATAGTCCGGCACCACCGATCATAGCTCCACGTCAAACGAAACGCGAATTAGCTCAGAAGCCGCCTTGTCCGATAAAAAATAAATTTTTTGTGATTTTTATAAACTTATATCGCACAGTATCCATTAAATTTGGCTAAAATGGTTAGTTTGATCAACACAGTAGACACCGGTCATGAGGATATGATCCACAATGCTGTGCTGGACTACTATGGACTGCATTTGGCAACTTGCTCATCAGATGGGTCTGTAAAGGTGTTTGATGTAAAGAACGGAAATCAAATTTTGGTTGCTGACCTCAAGGGTCATCAAGGGCCTGTGTGGCAAGTAGCATGGGCTCATCCTAAGTTTGGAAATCTATTGGCTTCCTGCTCATATGATCGTAAAGTTATCGTATGGAAAGAGGGCACTGCAAATGAATGGACGAAATTGTAAATACATACACACATCAGATAAGACGATATCGTTTACTAACAAAAATATTTTTCTTTAGCTATGAGTACAACAATCACGATTCCTCCGTTAATTCGGTAGCTTTTGCGCCTGCCGAATACGGTCTGATACTAGCGTGCGGCAGTTCGGATGGTTCGATATCCATACTAACATGCAACATAGAATATGGCGTTTGGGATAGCAAGAAGATCTCGAATGCACACACTATCGGTTGCAATGCAATTTCTTGGTGTTCTTCAACTGTGCCAGAACCAGCATTCGATCAGCGTTCTTCAACACGAAACACTGCGGTTAAACGTCTCGCTAGTGCAGGCTGCGATAATTGTGTGAAAATATGGCGAGAAGATGCTGATCGTTGGGTGGAAGAAAATCGACTTGAGGGACACTCTGACTGGGTGCGTGACGTAGCATGGGCGCCATCAATCGGACTGGCCCGTTCACAAATCGCGTCGGCGTCACAAGATCGTCATGTGATTATCTGGAATAGCACTGATTTGACAACATGGTCGTCAACAATATTGCATACTTTTGATGATGTGGTTTGGAGTGTAAGTTGGTCAATGACCGGAAATATATTAGCCGTTACCGGTGGTGACAATAAAGTGACACTGTGGAAAGAAAATAACGAGAACCAATGGATGTGCATCAATGACGATGCCGCGGCTACAAATGCACAAACAAACGAACAGCGCACGCTGTAAAAATAAGTGGCTATAAGTGAAAAGTCTATGACAATATGTAAACGACGTTTCTTAATTTGCCAGGAGGCAAAAAATAAATATAAGACGTACATACATATAATAGCTAGAAATGTGTGCTGTTGAAAAAAATATAAAAGTATCTAAAGCATATTTATATTTCTTTATGCACTTTTTGTTTGTTGTTTCTTATTGTCATAGACATTTTATAAATTTTTGAGTTGCTGTTAATTTGAAAATGATTAAATGGTTTAGAGATAAGAAATTAAGTCTTGTGCAGAGTAGTCTCGTATTAATGTTCATGTTCTTCTATTTCCATATACATATACATAACTAAATAGACATACATACATACTTATGATTATTTTCTAATATACTTGCTCAGATATTGTGAAGGCAGGATTGTCGTATTGTAATACAAAATAAATTTCTAGCTAAAAAAGATATTATGGCTTTATTTCGCCTCCTTTTTTCTCTCTGAAAAATAGTGGTTACAAATTATTTTATACTTCCTGTAGTTAATTTGAGAATTATTTATTTGTCTTAATTTTTCTGAAGGAACTTGGTTATGTATGCATTTTTTGTAACCGTGGAAAAATTCCTTTAAAAGTCACACGTGTGCTCAATTGCTAATTATGAGAATATATTTCTTAATTATTGGAAAATGCAATTTGTGGAAATTTGTATAGCTTAGTTTTATACACGTGCGGCTTCTAGGAAACCGAAATCACTAAAATTTCCGTTTTGCATTTACAAAACCGAAAAGTCAATTATACGATTTGGTGAAATATTTTAAATGTGGGTCATCTCCATAATATTGGTTTTTGTTACATAACGTGTTTTACCAAGAAGTTTCTATATGTGAACATATATTAATACAGTTGTTTTAGATATGTTTTATATATGTACTATATATATATGTTGAGATTATATTTAGACATTATATAAATACAGGTCAACAAAATTTAAATTTTTTAAGTTTTTCATATATTTGTCAATTTGATTAACATCTATATAAATTGTATTAAACTGTATAGTACACCATAAAATTACGGGATACGGAATGCTTTGTATATTACAATTACATATATTACACTCATTAATAAATTTTGAAAGATTGGATACAATTTTCACAATTTGTAGGTAAACGACATTTTTTTCTTGTATTATTGATGCTATGAGTTGACTTCGTTTGAGGATTATCCAATAAGGATGCAATCATAACGCTGCTTCATATCTTTCCATTTAACAGAGAATTTAAGTGCCAATCAAACCGAACTTAAAGATCATTAGTTTATAAGTGGTGATTCATTTCGAGGTTCCCTACTTATTTAAAGAAAGAACACAGAAAACTCAAATTTAACGGGAAATATTTATTATCATTCGAAAGAACATTCTTTGTATTTATTTCTTGAAGATCATCTCTCTCAAATGTTGACCGCGTCTCAGATGTTCCATCCTTTGAGTCCAATTTTCTATTATGACTGGTAACTGGCGAATGAAACGCGTGGTGGTTTGCTCCAAGGTCTTAATCGAAGCGGAATTGTCCGTATAGACTTTAGACTTAACATATCCCCACAGGAAAAAGTCTAACGATGTGATATCATACGATCTTGGTGGCTCAAAACGTGAAATTATCTGCTCACTGAAGTATTATCTCAATAAATCCATTGATAGATGCGATGTGTGCGAAGTGGCGCCATCTTGTTAAAATCAAACGTCGCCCAGATAACGAGATTCAATTCCAGGCTTCAAATAGTCGGAGATCGTGGCGTGATAACGGTTGTTGTTGTTGTTGTTATAGCGGCAGAATTCTGCCGACTTGACAGGCCTTGGGTGCGTTCCGGTGACCGTGGAAACGGCGCGGTGATAACGGCCATTGACGGTTAGGTTCTCACCGGTATCATTTTTTGAAGAAATATGAACCGATGTGCCCGACGACCCACAAACCACACCAAACCGTTATTCTTCTGGATGAAATGGCAGCTCTGGATTCTCTTCAGGTTGCTATTCGCCTCAAATGCGGTAATTGCTTGTTTACATACTCATTGAGCCAGAAATGGGCCTGATCGCTGAACAAAATTTGACTCGAAAACGTCGAAGCCTTTTTGGAACTTTTCAAAGGCTATATGTAGGGCGAAGCAATGTCGGAACGTCGAGCGACACAAGCTGTATTTTGTACAATTCCAATTTAAGTTCTCGAAGTAAAATACGGCAAGTCGTTTCATACGTCAGTCCGAGTTGCTGTGATCGGCGCTGAATCGACTCTCCACGATTTTCGTATATACTCTCAGCTCCGGTATCTCTCAGCTGCTATATTTTCTGCGCTGCGTGCTGAACGTAGTTTATTTGGTCGAATATTAACGAATAATGAATGCTGGATCTCAAGATGGGTGATGATGTTGTGAATAATGAGCTTAGTAAGTCGAGTCCGTCTGTCTTTCTCTCCGTCTGTTCGTATTAGTTTATTATGGATTACACAGCTCTACAATTTTTTTTTTTGTTTCGCCCTAGATATCTGAAAAAATTGTGATGCTTTCACGCTTCCTTATTCCTAAAAATATAGAATGTGCCTTGTTCTTATGATAATTTCAGAAATATTTGATGTATTCAGATGTTGTCACCGTCCATGCCTCTGCACAATAGAGCGGAGATGAAGAGTCACTTGTAGAATTTGGTCTTTATTCGTCGAAAGAGGACTTTGCTTCGCAATTGCCTACTAAGTTCAGAGTAGGAGTTGTTGGCAAGAGTTATTCTGCCTTGGATTTCCAGGCTGAAATTGTTGGTGGTGCTGATACTGGTCCCAAGATGAACGAAATTATCTACGACTTGGAAGTTATAACAGTAAACAGTGACGTGAGAGCCAAGTCGTGAGTGTGATGACCGTTTGTTTGATGACGGGAGATATTTCTTCATGCCTTCGATCCCTACCGGACCCATTTGCTTCGCTTCTTTGTTCAACTTTGAGAAAGCAGAACTAACGGCGGAGGTGTTGATGCCAAAGATATCGATGTCATCGGGGCACACCAGCAGCAGTAAATTCGTATAGAAAAGTGTGCCTGCCCGATTAAGGTCTGCAGCTCGAATTATTTTCTTCAGCAGTAGATTAAATAAGTATCTCGATAGGGAGTCTCCTTGTCTGAAACCTCGTTTCGTAGCGAACGGTTCGGAGAGGTCCTTCCTGATGCTGACGGAGCTTTTGGTTTTGTTCAACGTCAGTTTACACAGAGCTAGTGTGTGCCAATCATCTTTTCATGGGTCTTTTCCAAAATTTGGCGCATGGAGAATTTCTTGTCAGTTGTTAATATTCCAATCCTGAAGCCACACTGATAAGATCCAATCAATTTGTTAACGATGGGCTTTAATCTTTCCCACCATAGGCTCGATAAAACCATATATGCGATGTTGAGGAGACTTATCCCTCGGTAGGCGCTGATTGTGGGGTCTCCCTTTGTGTAGATTGGCAAAGCACACTAAAATTCCAATCGTTAGACATATTTTCATACTACCATATTCTACAAAGAAGCTGATGCATACTCTGTGGAATTTGAATTGCTCGGCCGGCAATCCCACGACCACCACCGGTTTGTTGTTCTTCAGATGGGTAGTTGCTATTCGAACCTTTTTATTCTTCTGACTTTTGTTAAGTAAAATTAAAATAAAGATTTAAAACTAAACGAGAGCAAATCTTACATACTCATTGATAGTTTAATGAACTGTGGACACAAATATAACCAAAATCGATCTTATACCTAGGACATAGGATAAATAAAAAATAAATGCCCATCCAAGTCACTGGTGAAGTGTCCATAGCCCTCAACGCGGCATGAAACTTCATAGAACCTAGTTTTTAATCATACTAATTTTTTCAACCACTCACTTGAATTTACATGCAGGCACGGGCGCCTCCAGATTAATTGGCGTAAATTTAAATTCATTATTAATTTGCACAATGTTACTTATACGCCTAGTGGCACATTTCTTACCAATGCTTCAGCTGGCTATTTTCTTTGCGGGCACGTATGTATGTGTGTGGGTGTGTATGGCACTATGTGTGTGTATATACTTAAGCATTAAGCAACCGATTAAAGCAAAAACTCTAACTTGGCACAAAGTTCACTATACTCAAAGGCATTAGCACATTCCAACGCCACCGCAAACAGTGAGCGACACTAGCAAAAACCAAAATGCTTGTTGTTATTACTAATATACACTCATGCTGCGTAAATTGAATCTAAGTTGTTTTCTTCTTACTTATTAATTAACAAAATATTTGCTATGCAATAATTTCGCACATCACTGTAAAGTGTGTGCGGTGAACGTTTGCCGCTACGACGGCGATTCACGCAATTTGGCGCATTCAGGTAAACTCACTTGGACACTCATTAACCTCACTTTATATGCACATTTAATTTTTGTATTTACTAACGGCGACATGCCAACGCCGCTACATATAACTGTACATAGATTTTCATAGAGTGAACTATATCAAAGTCGCGACTAAGTGCCAAAGTCTTGTAGTCGATATCAACAGCTTAGCTTGCAGATCAATGCCACCATCAACGTCACCACTGTACTTGGCATATACTCACTCATGCATGCCAATATATACACATGCACATACATACATATACTTGTACATATGTATACGAGGTTTATAATTTAAGGTGCCTTGATTTTATGATTGGTTTGCCATATTTCACTGGTGTTGAGAGTGTAATTGAGGGTAAGTATTTATATGTGAAGGATTAGACACAATCTCGACACTTAAAGCTGCGGTCAAGCACCCTTAGCTTTGTGGGCAAAACACATGCAAATTGCAGTTGGTGCTTTGTGCCATTGCTGAATCGTATGGAACTTTGACAAATGCACTCTAACAGGAGCGCTTGCTGCAGTCCTCCGCACGTATCCATCCAAATAACGTTTCAAAAATATATCTTTACTGCCTCAATGGGAGTCAAAAGCTTCTTTCAAAAAATGGATTATTCCGTTGTCTGTATAGCATTTAGCGCCGTCTTGTTGCAACAAAAGGTTGTCCACATCAACATCCATTATTTCAAGCAGGAAAAGGTCATTAATATAGCAATGATACCGTTATGGTCGGTTTAATTTTTTGAAGAAATGTGGACCAATGAGTCCCACTGCCCATAGAGCACAATAAACACTGACTTCTTGAGGATGTAACTGCATCTCAACAGTTGCTAATGGTTTATCATAACTCTAAATACGACAAATTGGTTTATTAACAATAAAAAAAATTTCTTTAGAAAATAGAAATCGGTGTCAATCTCCGTTCGGACACATTAAATGAACGTGCGACGCGCTTGATAGTCGTTTGGCTTCAATTCTTGCACGAGTCGGATTTTGTAAGACCGCAAATCAAGATTCCTCTTCAAAATCTTTGACTCATTCGGATCTGCTTCGATACTCCACTGCTACGTTGTCAAGGCTCTCTTTTGACAATAACTTCCGACGTCGGTTTTTTAAAAGATTCAGGTCAGGGTAAATTTTATGGTTGGATGTCGATTAGTACTTTTATAAACTACCAAGTTCTTTTGAATGATTTAATGAAATTAAAAATATTGGTATATATGAAGTAGACGTTTATTAGTTTGAAAAAATACCGTTGTATAGAAAAAATGGTAGTAGTTGTATAACCGAGTTTGCACTTTAGCGCAATTCAAAGCGGTAGGGCTCCAAATTTACCCGATTGAAAGTTAGCAAACCCTGAGAAAACTGACTATACTCTCTACTTGAGTTACTCTTCTAACCGACAAACCCGGGAATACTCGATTTACTTTTTTCAATAGTCTCTTTTTGACATATCACGCGTGAGTCTTGTCAAGCCGTCATATTATGTTTGTTCAATATTGTTTGACGTTTCTTCATGAAAAGATCTTAATTTGAAATCGTGCAAAATACATCTTGTGCAAGAACTGAAGCCGCTCAACCTTCCCAAGCGACATCACCTCACTCTACGGGCTCTTAAAAAGTTCCAAGAAAATCCGCCAAATTTTATTCAGCCATGAGACCCATTTCTGGCACAATGAGTATGTCAAAAATTGCCGAGTGTGGGACGAAAAGCAACCTGAAATGATTCAAGAGCTACTATTTCACGTAACCGCCATGATAACCGACTATTTGATGCCAGAAATTGAAGCTCGTGATCCCGACAACATTTAATTTCACCAAGACGGCGCCACTTCTCACACATCACATCAATCAACGGAACACTTGGGTGAGCAGAAAATTTCACGTTTTCGGCCGGTCGATTGGCTACCAAAATCGTGTGGTATCACATCGTTAGACTTTTTCCTGTTGGAATATGTAAGGTGTAAAGTCTATGCAAACAAACCCGCTTCGATTTAGGCCTTGGAGCAAAACATCACGCGTGTCATTCTTTCGAATGATAACAAACATTCCGTATTAAATTTGAAGTTTCTATGTTTTTTCTTTAAAAAAGTAGGGAACCTCGAAACGGATCGCTTTTTAGAGACATTGAATGGTATTTATTCATTTTGTAGCTACTTTAATGAAATTCTTTCACGTCACAAATAACTAGAAATAATTGAACGATTGTTTGTTATACATAAAACCGCCGGAAACTCATACTGAGAGCACTCCATAGCTCATCTGTCAAATCTGAAAATAAAAATGGATTAGAAATAAGCACGAACACTATGTAATAACCATTACGCAGACCAACCTCGGACATTTTGCTTTGCTGTGATAAAAATAATCAAATGTAATATTAAGTAGACAAGCTAGAAAATAATGCACACCTTCAAAGCACACGGCGATAATTGTCGAGTGAGCTGAGGGCAAGCAAAAATACTTGCAAAATCAAAATTAATGGTGGGTGCGAGCCCAATTCTTCAAAGAGTTTGTGTTGATGACGCAATGGATTGCGTGCAACCAAGTCGTCATCAATTTAATGGAAAGCTCCCACAACTCACGAAACATAAAGAATCAAAGAGGTAAATAAATAAACCTACCATAAAGAAGACAAAGAAAAAATAGCAACAGCGAAATTCAACGAAAAATCATGTAACTCGTATACATTGGCGAAATTATGGTAGAAACAGTCAAACAATTCAGCGGCCGAGCACGCTGAATGGGACAAGGCTTAACACCTCGAGCGTGAAGTCGTTGCGCCGTGTGGCAGTAGCAACATTTCAGTTTTATGCACTCGACCGAACTCATCCACCGAAGTTGGCGCAAACTATTTCAACTTTTTGCCACACAAAGCAGAAAGCCAACACGTAATCAGTGAATCAGTTTAATCGGCAAAGGCATTTACTATATTTCGTTTATTTTCAATTTTTGTTACTCCACTTTTTTGATTACGACGCCACCGCTGTGAGCGCCGGTAATTTGCGAGTGGTACGTCACTTCACAGTGTGAGTCCTTCTAAGATTTCACAAAGTACTCGAAAAGCACTTCATAAACATGAATTCATTTACACCAAATATCATATACATATCTATGTACATAGGTATACCTAATAGGTTGGGCACAATGAGTTTGGTGGAGAATTATTAGCTCACTATTTGGAGAATGGCTATTGCTTATAAGTTTGAGACTCTCAAGCAGATATTTCTGGAAGATTTTGAGTTTTAATATTTAATACCTTCAAAGAGATATCTCTTATTTGGACAGCTAGAATCGATAGAACTTGCAGGTGTCGCGAAGCCCACAATAGCAATCCCCTCGAGCAGATTCAACTGCACGGAGGCGAGCGACTTTAAGAAAGTCGAAATCAGTGGTGAGCAAAAGAGGAAGAGGTAGAAAGACAGACCAAAACTGGAAAAGTACAACCACAAAGACGGGAAATGAAGAAGAACGTTAGTCACTGAATTCCATAGTATATTCAACTTCCGTTGGACCACTTCATCAACTTATTAAATGAAGACGTAAAGTACTGAATCAGAAGACATTGATCTCGGGGAGTTTATAAAACACATGCATCAACTCTTAAGCAACAAGATGGACATTTTAGAAACTGCAGCAACCTTTGCGGAATCTGTCTGTTCAAACTCAAAAAACAGAGAAGGATTGCTTCATAGTCGATACCCCTGAGTATTCTGCAATCGAACTGATTTTCGTGTGTCAAAATTTTGGGGGGATTAAATCCTGACAAGTTGGCATGCTGTTGGTAATGGTTCCATGTGGTTCCTGCTGGTTGTCACAGAGAAACAGTGAAGTCTTAGAAAAGATAGGATGGCAAAGCATTTGCCTTCACTTGATGATTCAAATTGGATATAACTGCCGAAGAATCAGTCCACCTAGTTGTTTTATTTAACCCAGTTTTTCACAACCACAAATTTTTTCTGATTATTGATGAACCTGAGACATTTAATAGCTCTAACGGCTTAATTTGGCAAGATTGCAATGTACTTAACCGAAAGAGGGTCATTCGGTGTAACAATGTGGTATTGAAATATTTCCGATATGGGCCTTGGTGTACTCCCTATTTTTAGGGAACACTAAAAGCATTGAAATTGTCCAGAAGCAACTCAATCGTCTTCAAATTTAAATAATATATTCTATTCAAGGCTATTCTGAACAAAGAAGTGTTAAAATGGTTTGAGTTATGTAAGTTCTCAAAGATCTGCAGTGCTTTTTTGAGAAAGAATCGAAATAAGCCTTAAAATGATTCCACAATTCGAAAGACCGTATAGAGTTGGGACAAGATTTTGAAAAATTCTAAATTTGGAGGAAGCAATATTACAAAAAATAACACTATAATTACTAATGTTAAGACTAAAGTGTGTTTCTGTACATTATTGAACTGTAATAAAGCGGCTAATGACGGCGAAGAACGGATAGGGAGCATGCATCAGCTTCCTTGTAGAATATTGTGAACGAAAGCATACCCGAAGATTGGAATTTAAGTGTGTTCTGCCCAATCCAAAAAAGGGTGAACCTACAATCTGCGCCAACTGTCGTGGTATAAGCCTCCGTAAGCAAACTGATTAGACGTTATTAGCGCGGCAGAATATGGCCATGATCGGAAAGGACCTCACTGCTAGAGAAAATAGATCGACCTGCAGAGCTGAATAGAGAAAGAAGCGAAGCAAATGGGTTTGGTAGTGTACGAAGCCAAGGCGAAATATCTCTTGTAATCAAAAAAACAGTCGTCGCATTTGCAACTTGGCTACCACGTCACTGTTGGCAGTCACATCTTCGAAGTCGTAGATAATTTTGTCTATCTTGGATCCAGCATTAACACCAACAACAACGTCACCCTCGAAATCCAGCGCAAAATAACTCTAGAAAACAGATGAGACTTTGCACTGAGAAGGCAATTGAGAAGTCGCCCATGATCCTCGTTCCGCTATATGGTGCAGAAGCCGATGAACGATGACAAATGGATGAAAACACTCCAGCCCTAAGAGTATTCGACACAATACCCGCCGGGGGAAGCAGAGGAAGAGAAAGACCTCCTTTCCGTTGGAAAGACCAGATGAAGAATGACCTGGGTACACTTGGAATCTCCAATTGCAACCAACCCAACCGCATAAGCCAATGAAAAAGAAGAAGAATACATTGAAAGTAGGGAATGTTTCTATTGTACACTTATTACTTATTGCACCCTTCTATTAGCTTAACTTCAAAAATACGAGAAAGTCTAGATTAGTAAAATACGGTATTTATTGAAGTTATTCTCATGAACTTTCAACCTTTAAAAATTCGAGAATAATTCATACACGAGCACGCTTACGCCTCTCAATAATTTAAAGTAGTCAAAATCAAATTACCTAAGGAATTTTAAGAGCGCCCCATTTGGCTAAACAGTGAGGGGCACGAAGTCAGCTTATAATGTGAGGTACAAAAGCTGAAAAAACGAAGTTTATCCAACACGATAGCACACTCATGTACGACCATGTTTTTTCTTTGTCGAATGCAATTCAAGGGCGGTAGTAAAACCGGAAAAGAAGGAAAATGCACTTGAACCACTTTGACCAAATGATAAATTAAAAACTGACGACGTTTGCCATTGGGCGAAAGGTTAATTTCGTGGCAAATGCATTTTGACCGCAACACATACACACGCTCAAATGTTTGCTTACGTTATATGTGCATTCTTCGATTCTTGAGAGTGTATTGCTCTTGCGTGAAAACAACAATACGTTTTTTGTAACGGAACTTTGGTACATACATATATGTTATACATATACATATGTATACGTACATGTATGCGTTATACATATATGTATGCATGTATGATGGCGTATCTGACAATATGCTCTGCTGCATGTTTTAATAACGGTCCGCGTGCAACATGCATGGATTAGTGGCCAATTGCGGACGTATACGGATATGAATGGCGTCAAATTGTAGGGTGCGAACATGCCGCCTAGGTATGCACTTGCTGCTGTAGGTGTGTTTGTGGGAAGCCATTAGACGCTCATAAGTGCGTTGATGCTTCATCAAAGGTAAATTACTGAAATCAATCAAATATACCCGCAGGGAGTAAGTGCAATTTGTTGCGTAATAATTTTCAGATTTCTTCCATGTATGACGTATTCTTAGTCGTCAACAGTATCACAGTGTGAAGACGGGAGTTTCACTTTTAATTTTTCAGTAAGAAGTATCGGGCTATTAAGTCAAATTTTTGGAATATTTATCCATCTTAAAGGCTTTAATTCAAAGTTCGAATAAAATATTCAGTTTTGGGAGATTAAAGGAGCAATCTGGTTAAGAGAAAATATTTAATCCCGTTTGTATGTTGGAAAGCTGGACAAATTTTCAAGTTATTTTCTTAAGATATAATCGTACATTCTTTAATACAAGGGAACCATAGAAACTCGGTCCCTTCTAGAATAATACTGAAATAATCGATATTCGTATATTTTTCAGTTAACCTAAAATTCAAAAGCAATAAATGGACTGATTAGTTTTATATGGGTTCTACATCAGACGTAGTATTAATTATCAGTGATTTGCTAAATCCCGTTTTATTCCAAAAAGTACCGAAGACGGTGAAGGTTATTACGGAGGAAAACCTCGAAAATACCAACAAAATGGTAACTGTAAAGTAAGATTTTCAAACTGGAGTTCAGAGGATACTTAATTTAAAGAGAACAATGTAACAATGTGCAAATAGAAAATAATGGGTTTTAATGCGTGGCACCTGAACTCTAAAATGCATTGAACTTCACTTATTGACTAGTTCTAATATCAATAGCTGATCTGAACATAATCAATACAATACTCTGAAAGAAGGAGTATTGAAAGCACATGAATAAAACTACAAAAAATAGTCGAACGACAGGACCTTTTGCAATTGAATCGTAAATATAAATAATCTTATATTATAAGAAGAGTGCGGTTCGCAAGAATATAAAAATGAACTAGCTATTTATTTGTAGTGCTAATGGTTGAAGAGGGAAGCGGGACACATTTGCACACAAAAAAGAGAGAGTCCGAACTGCATGAGCACGTAGAGCTTGACAAGCCGACCGACTGGGGTAATGCTCTAAAATTCTACGATAAAATGCGGCGACTATCTGAAGGTTTCAAGACCGGAGCATACTCTTGTCGAAGCCCCAGAGGTGATCTACTGACTGATGCCCAGAGCATACTGAAATATTGGAGGGAACACCTCTACAGCCTGTTGAATGGCAGTGAAACCATAACACCTGAGATGTTAAACCCGATTTCTCAATCGATGGTGATAGAACTTACGTTCCATTGCCGACCATGAAAAAGTTCAAATAGTAACTACCCGTCTGAAGGACAACAAATCGGTGGGGGCCGATTGATTGCGGGCCAAGCTATTCAAATACGGCTTCTTTATAGAATATGATCGGACGAAAACATGCCCAACGATTAAAATTTAAGTGCTCTGTCAAATGCACAAAAAGGAAGACCCCTCAATCTGCGACAACTACCGTCGCTAAGCCTCTTTAACATCGCATATAAGTTTCTACCGAACGTACTATATGAAAGATTAAAGCCCACCATCTACAAACAGATTGGACGTTACCAGTGTGGCTTCAGGCCTGGAAAATCAACAATTAACCAGATATTTCCCATGCGCTAAATCTTGAAAAAGAACCTTAAAAAGAGAATCAACACACACAACCTCTTCATCGATTTTAAAGCTGCACGGACAGCAGGGAAAAGAGTTGCCTTTATGCCGCTAGATCTGAATTTGGTATCCCCGCAAAACTAATACGGCTGTGTAAACTGACGTTGAGCAACACCAAAAGCTCCGTCAGTATCGGGAAGGGCCTCTCCGAGCCGTTCGATACCAAACTAGGTTTTAGATAAGGCGACTTCCTTTCGTATGACTTCTTCAACCTACTTCTGGAGAAAATAATTCGAGTTGCAGAGCTAAATAGAGAAGGTAAAATCTTCGTAGAGTCCCGGTATACGCCGATATATATCTCCTCTCATCAAATAAACAGTCGCCGCATTCGTGACTTGTCTCCCACGTCACTATTGCTTCATGTAACTTCATAGTCGTGGATAATTTCGTCTATCTTAGAACCAGTATTAACATCAACAGCAATGACAGCCTCGAAATCCAACGCACAATAACACTTGCCAAGAGGTGCTACTTGGGATTGAGTAGGCAATTGAGAAGTAAAGTCCTCTCTCGACGATCAAAAGCTAAATTCTACAAATCAGCCATCATCCCCTTCCTATATGGTGCAGTGGCATGGACGGTAACAATATCTGATGAGTCGGCGTTACGAATTTTCGAGAGAAAGATTTTGCAGAAGACTTATCGAGACATACGACGGCATTGTCATAGCTCAGCGAATTAAGAGACAGCGACTACAGTGGCTAGATCATATCGTTCGAATGGACGAAAACACTCTAAAGTTCCCGCCTATGGATAATGATTTGAATGTAAAATAAATTTTAAAAATTTAAATTTTCAATCAATGGTGGTCCAAAGAAGTACTTGTTCCATATTAACTATAAAGAATTTCAATTTCTCGTATTTTTCTACATGATCAGAAGAACTCGCTGCCGCATCGCTGAATGAGGAGTTTTCTGGTCCCATATTAAGTAATATAAAAGTAGTTTTGGTTGGACCGAAAATATAATACAATTCATAGATAAAAAGTTTTCCATATCACAATATATTATATTTAGAGATTGTATTGTTGCTTTGGACAATGTGCCAATTTTCTTTAAGAAATATATGATTTCAACTAAAAAAGTTATCCATTGATCAGCTTGTATTTCAACTTCATTCAAATTTCAGATCAGTTATTCAAAGACTAAGGAACTAAATCGGATAAAAGACAGACGGACATGGGTGATTCAACTCAGCTCATCACGCTGATCATTTATGTATATGTATACTTTATAGAGTATCCAACGTTTCCTTCTGGGTGTTATACTTTGCTTAGGTTATAAAAATAGAGGAATATTACTAACACACAGATATTTCTCAAGTCTTTAGAAAGCAGTTTACAGCTAAAGAACCCTCTGTTTCGGAATACAAATATTTAAGTTGAAAATGAAGCCAATTCTCGCCAGCGCGAAGTAATTAATATTATATTTACTACACCACGTGCGCATTTACATATACATATATAGTAGCACCACTACATTTAAGCATGAAATTGTACGCTTGGTAAAATATGCAAATAATATGCCGATTTTTTCGGTCGTCGCAGTCATTAATCACAAAATGTTCAGGAACTCGACCCAGTTTGACAAATATTAACTTTAATTATACCACTCTGTGAGGATATATGCGGTTGTTTTGCGACTTAAACAAAATCAAAGAAAACAATGCTGGCTGTTGATGGATATAATATTACTTATGTGAGAAATTCTTATAATTTGGAATTTGAGGCAAATCGCATTTTTCGTGAACATTTTCGTGAGTTTCGAAAATAATTATTTTATTTTGCTGTTATTTATGTTGGTAACGGTGTGTACTTGTGCGAAAGTGTGCAATGAACGTCGCAATCATTCTTCATTTACGCATTTTTCATGCCAAAACACACACACATATACACATATATATAAATACTTGGTAATTAATATATATTTAAACAATATTTTTAGCACATTTTCGCCCCCAAAACGGTAATTAAATGTTGAGTGAAACTGTTTAATTACAGACAACTCAACCGTTAAGCCAGAAAACGAGCTTAGCAGTGGTTACTTATACGCCACGTTGGGTCACAAGCCAAAAATCACACAACAATAACATACGTAACTGTGAAAATGTTTGCGCTGCAGAATGAGCAGACACGCTTTTCCATCTTAATTTGATTGCATCTAGGTAGTATTATATATACATACTATTCCTAGATATTTCCAAACTAATTCGGTTGACTCAATTTATATTTATTGTTAAATGGTGTGCGTACGAACAATTTGTTTTATGCAAATGCGTCCAGCACTGTGTCGAATCGGTCACATGACCATCGCGAATTCCGGCCCCGAACGTTTTTTTTTTGTGCTTTTTTGCTATTCTTTTTCGTTTGTTTTCGGCAAGCCAATTGCGCACCATTACCATCAATAATAGTATTGCCACTACAATTGCCACCATCATTACCACTGCCATTAGCCACGCACGTACGAGCACCTCACCAACCGCACCTGACCCACGCAGCCATTGTCCTCACGTGAACCACCCGAAATAGTTGAGATTAGTGTAAAAGTTTTGCCAACAATACACGCAGACATCTAACTATCGCTCACATACGTAAACTAAATATATTCGCCAACTAAATAAAATGTCTGTGATGAATGTGCACTGTCTGCGCTGCCAGGTGGCATTGTCCGAATGTGGCGGACAGTAATTCTTTATTGTTTTTTCGCGACTAAAAATAACTTAAACGTTTTACAAGCGACCATTTATAGCAGATTCTTTGAAAATTCCAACTGTGTTAGGCACCTCCGTTGACGGCTACTAAATTTTATTCTGAGAGGGAAAGAATTCATGATTCTTGAAGATCAAATATCAAAAATCCGAACTCTGTGATACTTTTCAATTTCCTCCGATTTCACTGGCGGGTTTCACGCCAAACTTGGTAAAGATAACTCCTAAATGAAAAAGTTTTCCCTAAAAGAACTTCATTCCGATCGTTCAGTTTGTATAACAGCTATATGCTATAGCGCTCCCATCTGAACAATTTCATCTCAGATTTCAATATTTTTTAGACAATAATCCATGACAAATTTCGTGAAGATATTTCATCAAATGAAAAAGTTGTCTATACAAGCACTTGATTCCAATCGATCACTTTATATGGCAACTATATGCTATAGTAGTAGCTTGAGATAAGAACATGTGCATAATTTCGGAAGAATATTTCAAAAACTAAGGAATAGTTTGCGTATATACAGACGGATATAACTAAATCAACTCAGCTCGTCACGCTGATCACTTGTAAGGTTTACCACGTTTCTTCTGGGTGGCACAAACTTCGTTGTGAGTGGTTAATATACCATTTTTAGGGTATCAACAAACCGGTGGAACTCCGGAAACTGCAGAATTTATTCATAATATATGTAAAAGCTTTTGTTTTCTTTCGTGGAAAGTCATCAATTCTAAGATTCGAAAAATATTTTATACTATATGTGGTACTGTGTCTTTCATTTTCATTAAAAGTGTAAAATAGTAAAAAATGCGCCAGAAAAATCATTAGAAATTGTTTACCATCTCAAAAGAAAGGACTTCTCTATTCGAAGCTCAAAAGCGACTCAAAGCTACCGAACTTACGTTTATGAATTTGAGATCTGTCAAATGAACTTTTCTACATAATAGCGGTGGCTGGTCTAAAGATAACAGCAAGAGTCCGGGTTACTTTATGGTTCAAATAGAATATTATAAACAGGTTAAAAAAACTACAGTTATGGATCAATTGCTTACATTTTTTATATTTGAAGCAATTATAACAGACGACATAACCTTCCGGATTTCTCCATTAATTGTTCTCAGCACGGTTTTCGTAAAGGGAAATATACTATACAATAACTAATCTGCTAGAATTTGTATCACATGTATCAACGGGCTTTAGGGAGAATAGAGTACTGATGTCATATACACAGATTTTAGTAAAGCATTAAATAAAGTAAACCATTCAATTCTTTTGAATAAACTTGATTTTCTTGGTTTTCAACCAATATTTCTAAAATGGGTTGCTTCTTATCTTAGTAATAGAATTCAACAAGTCATATTTAACGATACTTTTTCTGACATAATCAATGTTCCTTCAAGCGTTCCTCAAGGTAGCCATCTTGGTCCAATTCTGTTCTTGTTATTTATTAATGACATATCATCTGTTGTTAAGTTTTCAAAAGTTTTATTATACTTCAAACAACGAAAGATGTCAGATGCAAACAGACTTAAACAACCTAGTTTCTTGATGTGATAGAAATGGCATGCCATTGAACCTTAAGAAATGTAAAACGATGTGCTTTTCTCGTAGATTTGTAGACACTACTACTAGGTTGGAGCAAGTATGCAGTTTTGTTGATCTGGGAGTAACTATGGACCCCAAACTCAATTTTAATCTTCACGCATCTTCCAAGGTTTTTAAAGCTAAAGGCGCTCTTAGTTTTGTTAAACGTTGGTCTAAAGAATTTAGAGATCCGCTTACCACAAAAATTCTTTTTGCATCTCTGGTGAGGCCTATATTAGAGTATGCTTCTGTGGATTGGATCCCTAGTTACCAAGTCCATTCAGATAAGTTAGAGTCCGTTCAAAAACAATTTTTACTTTTTGCCTTAAATTATTTGCATTGGGATTCCAGTTTAAATCTTCCCCCTTACACTAACCGTTTAAAACTTATAAATCTCCCAATACTCGCTAGTCGTAGGGAGATGCTTTGTATAATATTTCTTGTATTTTGTATTTCTTGTAAAACTCATGAATGAGTCAGTCCGTAGCCCATCGCTCTTATCTGATATTAATTTTAACGTTCCCGCTCATTCTACCAGGTAGTTTAGACCCTTACCTTTAAACTTTTCTAGAAGAAATTTTGAGTTGAACGAACCTTTCCGCCATACATTTGATCTAACAGACTCACTCACAAAAAAAAATATTTTATCTACTCTTAACAAGTAACATTTAAAAATTATAAACTTTAATTTAATTCTTAATTTTGGCTGTTGAAATTTTTGTTACTTGCCTTTTATGGCTCGGCTAATTCCGCTCGTTTGCGGATTGCGCCCCTCGCGTCGGTTGGGCGGGAGGAGGATAATCGTTGGGTATTATAATAATCAATTAAAATTTTTAATGCTAAATCACAAATGGGAAGCTTTGATTTGACTCAGACTGGTTCATTAAACTGCGCATGCAAACCGCATCGATAAACAATTTTTTCCTACATTAGTACAACCTCTTTTATGTTCGTGAGAAGTTTGATCTCCATTTGTCAGTTGGTGTGTCTTCGGCAGCTCTTTACGATGCGAAGGGTTTGCCTGCGTTTTTACAATGGAAAAAATTGACTACGGTTTGATGGAATCAAGGATACGAAATCATTGGAAATGTTGCAGAAGTATTTTGGGGAGTCCACTTTATCACGAACGTAAAGAATATCTGAGTTGCATAATGCATTCGGTTAAGGAGGTAAAGTCATCAAAAACTCCGAGTCGTCCATCCCCCTCTGTAATTGAAAAAAAAATTAAAGTAAAAAGTAGCAGAGGATTGCAGTATCTTTCATGGATCGACTCTACATACTTTGGTTAACTTTTCGGGTAGGAAGTGTGTCAATGCTGAACACCTACCAAAAGACCAACAATATGTTGCAAAAACGACTTTAAACAGAGGTCGTATAGAGATGCTTGACAACCCATATACCCTATATTTACCAAATACATCTTTAATGTTAGGAGGATGGAGTCATGTATAGAAGTTCATGCAAGTGAGATAAGTTCTCCGATCACCATTCCCTTGGGAGTGACCCGAAACGATTTTTTTACATATGACTCAGACAGCTTACGACTTCCGGTCCTAGACCAAGTATCCTCTGGGTAGACAATGAACATCCGTCAGAAGGCGAGCTAAAGTGAGAAGACGAAACATCTCCTACACAGGGTTCTGCGCTGAGTTTGGAACCTGCCACGTAAAAAACTCCCCCAATGAACAGTAAAAAAACAGCCTCGGGACCCACATCACTGTTGAGAGTCATACATAACTTCGAAGTCGCAGATAATTTCGTCTATCTTGGAACCAGCGTCAAACCAACAACAGCGCAGAAAACTCTTGCCAACAATTGCTACTTCGGACTAAGTAGGCAATTGGGAAGTAAAGTTCTCTCTCGACGAACAAAGACTAAATTTTTCCAGTCGCTCATCATCCTCGTCCTGCTATATGGTGCAAAGGCATAGGCGATGCAATAGCTGTTGAGCCGGCATTACGAATTTTTGAGAGAAAGGTTCTGCGAAAGATTTATGGTTCTTTGCGCGTTGTCCAAGGCGGATACCGCATTCGATGGAACACTAAGCTGTATGAGATATACGACGACATTGACATATTTCAGCCAAATCAAAGACAACAGCTGCGCTGACTAGGTCATGTTGTCCGAATGGACGAAAACACTCCCGCTCTGAAAGTATTCCTCGCAGTACCGGCCGGGAAGCAGAGGAAAGAGCTCCATTCCTTTGGAAAGACCAGGCGGAGAAGGACCTGGCTACGCTTGGAATTTCCAATTGGCGCCAAACAGTGAAAAGGAAGCACGACTGGTGCGCTGTTGTTATCTCCTATAATCGCGTGAGCGGTGTCTACGCCAGTAAAGAAGAAGAAGAAGATCATTAATGTTAACTACATAGAAGTGGGTTTTTGAATATGACCTCGAAACTGTTCAGCAATCTGGCGAGTGTCGCTCCAAATGTGAGCCAAAACCAAAAACACCAAAATTTGCTGAAGGAACTGTGTATGGAAAATTGTATTAAGCATTAGCTAGCTTGTACTGTCTCAGGAGCCTAGTTTGAAGGTGTTACAAGTCACATAGTTATTTTTTTTTTTTCGTCAGTACCGATTTAATTTGCGCTCAGCTCCACCGCTATTGTTTACAGGAAATGTTTATCTTGATCTTAAAATTATTTTATTATTTATTGAATAAGAAAATTAAATATAAACAAGCGATGTACATTTAAGCCCCCTTTACCAACATAGTTGCACAAAACATGTGTTTGCAAAGCACTTAAACATTATTGAACTATGTCAACATACCCCAAAGTAATATAGGTACATGTGTTTTGAACACAAGCAACAATGTTCAACTTCAAAAACTGCAATAGTTTCGAAATTACTATGATTAATGCCACATTACCGACATTCGAAGGAAATCGCATCCAATTAGAGTAACTCCATGTAATTCGGTCGAATTTTTACAACTACAAATTTTAGTTAGTTTCGCTTGAGTATTTGCTTATACATTTGTTCACATGCAAAATAATATACAACTGTATGTGTGTGTGGAAATGGCGACTAAGGAAGCTTCTCAGCAGCAGAAAATATTAACTAGTCATACAGGAGTGACCAAAAATTGTAAATATACATATATGTCATTACGCATATTTATTTGTGTATGTGTGTGTGAACAACATTCTGTCGAAGCGCGAGTGTAATAACCGTTAGGTGCAGAAGTGGCACTATGAGTATTTTTGGCAAAATAAATATGCACACACGCACACACATAACGCATAACTAAGGAGTGGGCGTGCCCATTCGCTTCCTTCATTATTTTTATTTTTCCTCGTTTTTTGGCATGTTGTGCCGTGTTTTGGTGTTGTAAAACATTCGCATTAGAGGATATTCGTGAATTTGCTCGCTGTTGGCAATTGTTACTTTTACTTTCAACAAAATTGTACCAAGATTTGCATGCAAACGCTACATGAGCACAACTAAACGTATTTATTTACCGCTATATATGGTATGTATGCGTGTATATGCGCACAGGCACAGCTACATAAGTGAAGTTAGTTAGTTATGGCTACGACTCTAGCATAAACTGTAGCTTTGTTAGCCAAATCGCTCAACTGCTAAGGGCGCTGAGCCCGCTCTTTTGGGCCCAACATTATGGAGGCCACTTTCACCTTTCGCCTTCGCCTTATGCCTTTCGTCATTGCCGACAACGTCGTCATCATCGTCCTCATCATCATCATTAACATGGGCGGCCAGCTTACTCGATTTCGGATTTTCGTAGACGCGCATGCAAATCGTTACCCAGCACGAGGACGAGGTCGTGTGGCATGAAGCTACGAATACATGGTAATCATGCGCCTAGGCGACACCAATACGAATGCAATCATTTTAACGGTACTGTTAATGGCAACAAATGAGCGCAGTAAAGCGGCTAGGTGCACAGACACACGAGTCGTTTGTTAAGTCCGTGAGTTTTTGATCTGAACAATTTCTTTGATGATTACTTCATTGTCCTGGACAATAACACATGCCAAATTTTTAGAAGATATCTCGTCAAATGACAAAGCTTTCCAAACAAGCACTTTATTCCGGTCGTTCAGGTTGCACTACAGCTATGTATATGCTTTAGTGGTCCGAAATCGATCGTTCCGACAAATGAGAAGCTTCTTGGTGAGAAAAATTCGAGTGGATAATTTCAGATCGATATCTTGTCGGGGGTCGGGGATCCAGCCAGGCGGGCGGACAGACAGATATGGATAAATCGCCTCAGTTCGTCAGGCTGATCATTTTATATTTTCTTAATTGGCTGTCTAACGTTTCCTTGGGGATGTTAAAAAAATTTTAATAACGTAACTTTTTTCACTTATTCCTACCCCGATATCTGAGGAGATTAAGCGTGTATATTAATAAGGAGGCGTGTATATTCGGCGAGACTTAACGTTTCTTTAATATTAAAAAAGGAAGAAAGAAGCAAAACTCGAAAGAAAGTCGAACTTTCCGGCCAACATAGAAACTTTGCAAAAGTGGTCTCCTTTTGATAGACTTCTGTTCACTTACTGAACTTTCCGAGATCGGGCCAAAGGTAACGAGGTTAACTGAAATTCATCCGGGTTCGGAAAAGTAAAAAAACATCGTTTTCAGCGAAGAAATTTTTTCTTTATTCCAACTCCGATATCTGAGGAGTTCAAGCGTTAATGGTTCCTTTATTATTTGAAAAAAAGATGGGAAACTCCTACCCTCATTAAAAATCCAGTATCCTCCACCCGACATCGAAATATTGTAATAATGATCACCTTTTGGTATCCAATAGCAGTTCCAAAAGCTTCTGTCATAAAAAAATATTTTCGTACGGAGATGGCTTAAGACTGAAAACCATACAGGGAAAGTAATAGGACTGAGTCGATTAAAAAAAATTAAATTGAACCAATCGTTACAATTCTTGAAGACCTTTCTAAATAGGCTACTTCTGCGTCGATGCAGCGCTGCCAGCGCGATTTCCTTGCGCTTGAATCCCCTTTCATCGGCCTTTTCAGAAAAGGAAACAAAAGAAGTCTGGGGAGGCCACATTTGCAATGTAGGGCGGCTGCGGAAGCGTTGAGATGCAGGCCTTGGTTAGATAGCTGTTCACAAGAAAGGCGGTGTGATCCAGGACGTTGCCGTGGTGCAACTTCCAATCTGCTGCGATGTCTTGTCGGACCCGATTGACCCTTCGTTTGAGTTTCTTGTGGACGATGCCTTTAATGTCAAAAAATACAATGAGCATTGTTTTCACTTTGGATTTGCTGATTCATCAGCGACCTATTCCCGGCTCTCCACAAAGGACTGGTGCCACCAAAACACACCACTTCTTGCTAATTCAACCTCTGGGTAAGCCTGCTTGATCATATCAAACGTCTCTGTCGCAGATTTACCGAGTTTCTAACTGAAGTACAGTCGCGGCGAAAGAAAATCAGTCCTATTACTTTCCGAAAAAATCCTGTATATTGGACGACATAAAAAAAGTTTCGTCATCATACCAAGTCTTCAATGAAAAAATTATTTTATACAGCCAATGGATGCAGATCTCAAAGCTCACTACACATATATGTATACTAGAAGTATAGAAGACAAAGTCAAAATTAATAAACAAAATTTAACCAAAAACAACAGTGATTTGCCAAACTGCGCTCGTACTTGCACACTCTAACATGTGATACAGGTAATAACAACAGAAAATCAAAACAAAGATTGGTAGGCATACGAAAGTAAATGAAAAAGTAAAAAAATGGCAAATCTTTCACTTTCTTGCGCTCAAATAATTTCTTATGAACACGATTTATAGCCGATTTACTCGCGCTACTGCCACCATACCACAGGGGGGAGTCAGGCGCCGCACATGTGACCCCCTTTTGTCCAACTACCAGCACATATATGTACATACATATTTGCCAACAAGTATTACTTCTGTATATGTATGAGTTTTATGAGTGTATTTGATGCAAATGTAAGTATGTATGTGTATGCGTTTCTTTGTGAGGCACTACAATCCTCGCCTCGGTGCGTTGGTTGGCGTGTCAAGTACTGTACGGCGAGCAGGCGAACACTGGCAGAGAGAGGCAACGAGGTGGCGATGGTGAAGCAGTGAGGCGATAGGCTGCAAAAGCAAACCGAACTTAAACTTGGAGTTAACTGCAAAAATATTCACTTGCAACCAGAACGTTCAGCCGACAAGAAGCAATTAAAATCGGGTTCTCAGCTAAGTTAAGTCAAAGCGTAAAAAAAATATTTGAAATTCAACAGATTTTTGAAGCCAAAGTTAATGAAGAGTATCTCGAAATAAAGTGTAAAGCCAAACATATTTTTGGTTATAACAAACAGTGTTGAGTGCAGCTTGCAAATATTGCGTAACTCGAGCTCGATGCTGGACTTGAGCGCCAATTGAACTTGAAAATCGAAAGTTTTTGTGTTTCAAAGGAAAAAAATTTAAACAACAAAATTTAAATCTAAATTTAATGCAAACACTTACAAAACAGTTTAATCTATACAAAAATAATTAAATAATAATAAAAATAACGCTCAGGCGAAACTCAACTCACGCTCTCACCCGATAAGCGCTACTCCGCTGACGCCAATTTTTCGCGCCCACCAAAGGCTCCACGACAACACAACGGAAGTGGTCGCTCATTAAATGCGGCGTAACTAAAGAAACAGTAACAGAAATTTGTGTTATTTGCATAAAACTAAGCGAATTTCTTCATACGTCTGTGTGCGATTACCTAATACAAGCCGAAAAAGAGACGAAACACGCTTTGCATTGAACTAATTAAAGCAGAAAAACTAGTGACGATTTTTAGTTGAAGTTTAAATTTTAACAAAAAAAACTATCCGAAATGCAGCCTCTAAAACGGTTCACACAATGTGGCAGTCTAACCATGCTCTTTGGCGTCTTCATTATACTCTTCGGTGTCAGTTCGACCGCTTTAACAACTTTTGGCAAGACGAATAATGACAAGCCAACGCCAACACCAATAAGTAAGTATTTGAACATGGTTTAATATATTGAGTTAAGAAATAATTTCTTTATTGGAATGCGTATCACACAAATCTAAGCATCTGAAGAATCTGTTGCATGAGGACAGACATGTTTTTCGTAATCATTTAATATGGTTGTTTCCAAGCAATGATTATTTGACACTGCCGTAGAAATTCTCAAATGGATATTTCTATAATCAAGTTTCGCAAAGATAAAGACTATTAACCTTGCGGTATTTTTATTGAATGATTTATTGAATTTATTGAAATGGTTTATAACGGTTTGATGACCCAGCTCTCGACCGATGCTGCGGCTGCTACTATGCCGGTCTCTTTCGACCAATTCAGCGATTTTATCGCAATTTTCGACGACAGGCCTTCCGGAGCGTGGCGCATCTTCGACCACCTCTACACCAGAACGAAAACGTTGAAACCATCGTTGTGCGGTGGAAATGGAAACTGTATCGGGTCCATAAACTGCACAAATTTTATTGGCGGCTTGAGATGCATTTTTGCCTTTATCGTAGTATTACTGTAAAATATGCCGTATTTTCTCTTTATTTTGCTCCATGTTTGCTTGAGCTTGAGATGCATTTTTGCCTTTATCGTAGTATTACTGTAAAATATGCCGTATTTTCTCTTTATTTTGCTCCATGTTTGCGACGCTATAACTCACGAACGACTTTAAAGAAACGACAATCAATCAAACACGTGTTAGCGCGTGAAATGAGCTTTCCAAAAAGGTATAGCATGACCCGATGCGACGAATAAAACTAGAACTACGCGCTTTCAGCGGCAACTAGCGAAAATACCACAAGACTTTTTTGACAACATAATATATAACATTTCACCTCCCAATAGTTTTACGTAAATCGTTAAAACTCTTAAAAAGTACCCAGAAATTATAACGCAAAATATTTATATAGATCAACTTTTATTTTGTCGCCTTCAATGTAATCCCCACCAGTACACTTCTACCAACGATTTTTCCCGCCCTAGAAATAATTTTCATGGCCAGTTTTTGGTATTGCTTTCAGTAATTTTTATTTTATCTCTTCGATCGACTGAAAAAGGGGTTCCATTCCGATGATTGGAATACACATGATCAAGCATGTCCATAAAGACCTGTTTACGTTAAAAACGTACTGATTCTTTTACCGTTTCATTCCCAAAATATCTACCAAAATCATTCGAAACGAAATTTCGAGCTTTCTGGCAATTTCTCTTACACTTGTTTAACGATTTTCAAGCACCAAATCTTTCACTTTTTTAATATTTTCATCAGAGGTCGAAGGTCGTCCAGAACGAGGCATGTTTTGAACGATCTCTCGACGGTCTTTGAAGGCTGTGTGTTACTTGTAGGCTTGTGTTTTTGATAAAACTGAATCACCATCCTTTTTCAAAATTGGCAACGGTTCCGCACACGAAATTTGGTTGTAAAAATCGCAACGCACTACTGAGGTGTACCGACTTAAGCAGCTTTTTGTTAAACATTAATCGAAATAGAAACAAAAAGAAGCTTAATCGCTTAATATTATAGCCTTAAGTATATATACACTCCTCGTCAATAATTTAGATGCACCTATACTTGCACTTAGTTGCATTCAGTTGATAACTTTTCTTTTGAATTCTGTTTAATAAAAGTTGACATGCAAAACCCTTGGTTATTCAATGATACTTGGTTTTTCAAACATTTTCGTAAGTGTTTTTAATTTTTTGTTGTTTATTTCTAACTAATGGACTAACTATTTTGTTGAAAACCCCTTCATTATTACAGAAAACCTGTGGCCAGCAGTGTTTAGGGGTTAACTTCATTTACAAAGTTACCTTTTACTAGAGATAATACCCATATTTTTATGAAGATATCTTATTCTTTGTTAAAAATATGTGGGAAAATTATTACGAGGGCTGCTATATATATTTCTGGCCTAATAATGAAAATAGGCATATTTATCAACGAAAATGGTTATTTTTTTTTTCGTTGGATTTGGTTCGTCTTGGAAGACCCACACGGTCGATTGCTGTTTTGTTTCGGACTCATACGCATAGATCCATAATTCGTCACCTGTGACGATCTTATAAACGTCTTTTGAAGCACCGCGATCGTATTTTTCAGCATTTCTTTACACCAATCCACACGATCCTTTTTTTGAGCGATTGTCCAATTGTGCGGGATCCAACAAGAACAAACCTTTTTTACGGCCAGGTGTTCATGAAATATCGAATGTATGCTGGTGGGAGAAATGCATAGGCATGCCTCTATCTGAAGGTACATATGTTACATGACAGTCTTGCATTATCAGTTCACGTACGGCATCGATGTTTTCTGGCACAATGGCTGTTTTTGGACGACCTTCACGGAATTCGTCTTTGAGCGAGCGCTGGCCACGATTGAACTCGTTGTACCAGTTTTTCACAGTGCTATAGGATGGTGCTTCATAGCCAGACAAAGATTTTAGTTCATCGATGCACTCTTGTCGTGATAATCCACGTCGAAAGTTGTGAAAAATTAGCAGACCTATGAAGTCTTTATGCAAAATTAGGTTTAGTGACTGTCAAGGTAGAGTTATTAAAGGTTAAGTGTACTACTACCACACTTATTTACTCCCTCATTTAACGTCTTTTTACACAAAACATTGAAAAAATATTATTATAGTGATCGCCTGTCGGTAGGCTACGTTAGGTTAGAGGTTGTACTGGCCGGCTGTCATGCCACACAAAGACCTTCTGGTCTTAAGTAGTAATGCCATATGGAGGTTCAGTTTAGTTTGAGCTCAAGTATTCGTCAACACTTTTTGCGAAGAGCTTTTTAAGAGCAACTTTATTTATAAGTTTGATACTTCGTCTAATCTCTTGAACTCCGAAGCTCACAAATACTTAAAACATGTTCTAAATAGCGCTGGACAGAGGCATAGGAGGCGTTTGAGCGCCTCTCTCATGCCAACTTCTCTGCACTTACTGCATGTATCGTCTATACTTACTATATGTCTATCCGGCTCGTATATGATGTCAGTAGGTTGTGACCTGTGAAGAGGAAGGATTATTTTCCGCCTGGCTAACGACGTATATATATATTCATCCCTTTTTTGTGGTTTCGGGCGTTCTTAGCTTTCTTCGACAACTGCAAAAACTTCCGCCATGAAGATACTGTATAGATGTTGTAAGTTCCGATGGTGAGACGCATCCGGTGCTATACACCCTCCTGGATCCTTCTGTCCCAAATAAAGTACGCGAATATGTGCTCTAATTTGTCCATCAACACTCAGCTTATTGTATTATGCCTGAAGGTCCTTGTAGAGAATTGACCTAATGCCGCCAATCTTGCAGATAATTTTGCTGCAGAGCTTTCCAATCGATTAGAGATAGGTTAAGTAACCTTCCTGGTGCAGCCGTTGAAGTGATTCTTAGCGCTCCCGTTAAGCAGAGAGCAGCGAGTCGCTGTATCCGCTCCATCTCGGGTGCAACCATCAAACTTTCTCGTATAAACCATTATTTGCCGAGGGTTAGCTTAAAACTTGTAAATAACGCAATCTTCCTAATTTTATTTAATATAAATATTCAAGTTAACTGTAGCCTTTAATAATGGCTGGTCAAAAAAGTCTTGCGGAATTTTTATTGAATCAATTCGTGTGGCACCCATACATCGAGCTTCTTAGTGACTCCAAGCTTCTTCAAATGGTTTATAACGGTTTGATGACTACTATGCCGGTCTCTTTCGACCAATTCAGCGACTTTATCGCAATTTTCGACGACAAGCCTTCCGGAGCGTGGCGCATCTTCGACCACCTCTACACCAGAACGAAAACGTTGAAACCATCATTGAGTGGGGGAAATGGAAACTATATCGGGTCCATAAACTGCACAAATTTTATTGGCGGCTTGAGATGCATTTTTCGTAGTAGTACTGTAAAATATTTCTCTTTATTTTGCTCCATGTTTGCGACGCCATAACTCACGAACAACTTAAAAGAAACGACAATCAATCAAATGCGTGTTAACGCGTGAAATGAGCTTTCCAAAAAGGTATAGCATGACCCGATGCGACGAATAAAACTAGAACTACGCGCTTTCAGCGCCAACTATCGAAAATACCGCAAGACTTTTTTGACAAGAATCTTGTGCCGAAAATTTAATACTGTTGTGTTTATAATACAAACTTTTGCCTATTTTATTATCCTTGCCGAAGGTTGTTAGGCACTGAACTAAACAATCTCATTTAATGATGATGAATTAATATAAAACATGAAGTATCGATATGTTAAAACAGACAATAATCTAATTTTTTCAAGAAAAATATAAATGCGTCTATTAAAAATGCAGTATTTTTCTTAAAGACGAGGTTAGTAATCTGTATATGACGTTGTATAAATGCGAAGTTTGGTTTCATCGATTCCATTTCGGTAATTTTAATGCACAAAGCTCTGGAAAGCCAACAGTCAAAAATGTATATACTCGTATTGTGCAATAAAGGTAAGGTATTTAAGTAAGGCTGGATTGAAATGGATGCTCGATAGATGGGAGCCACACGGGTGAAGCCAAAAAAGCCTCATGGATCTAATATCTATCTGCGGTGATAGCCGCAGGAAATTATCTTTTAAATATCTGGGAAAAGTCCTTTTTAATTGGGCTGGCAATATCAATTGGCGGAAAAGATATGAACTCGAACAAAGATATTCAATTCAATTCAATTTACATACATACGAAATTTATCAAATCTACATTATTATTATAGGATTTGTTTAATTACAAAGCAATTGCTTCCAAAATGTCACATATGTTTTCAACATTAGTGTTGCTATTAATAATAACCTGTCTCCAGTATATCAATAAATCTCGAATAATCGTTGATTGTTGTCGTTTCGACACATGTCAGAACTAGATAACTGTTAAACTAATTAGATACCATAAGCAAATGTTAGGAAGTTAATAGATTTCTATTGCGATAATCACTTCTAAAGCCTCTAGTAGTAATGTTAACTATTAGTCAGATTTTCCTGGTGACCTTAATAATGGGTGAGTGTAGATCCATTAATAATGTCATAATAATTGCAGTCGCCTTAAGTTCGCTTTTTCAATATTGTGTCAAAAGATTTATTTCAATGCAAACGTATCCATGTGTGGGGTATATGCTTAATATTTTCTATGACATAACAGTCATTTACTTCTGGATTTTTTCTTGTCTGCAAGCATATACACATAAGTACATATATACAAGCCGTTTAGTTAGACAAATCAAATGTACAGGTGTCTGAATAGTTTCCTCCGATTCTCAAGCGTTGTAAGTGCATTAACAGTTATCTACTTTGACAATTGATTTGATTTGCTAAAAGCTGCGTGTGAGTGAGTCTCTGAGGATATCATAATTTTGTTTGCGTAGTATTTGTAATAATATACAAAGAATTGCGCGAGCTGCAGGTGTTTGGAAAAATAATTAACGAGATTGACAAATGGGGCGTATGCAGCATTTAAGGGGTCTTTGATGAAGGTTACTCGATTGTCGTTTGTAAAATACTTATTTTTCATAGTTTACATATTTATTTGCAGCAGCAAAAGCAGATGTGTCTTGAAGGTTAGATGTGAGTTTTTTTGAAACTAAGGAATTTAAAGTTTGTTTACAGCTAAATATTGTATTGGCTATTTCAAATGAATTGACAATGGATAAGAATATCAAAGAAAGAATTTATCTCAAATTTTATATTTCTAACCAAATTTCGTGCGCAGAAACATTGCGAATGTTGGAAAAGGCTTAAGATGATTCACTTTTATCTAAAACACAAGCCAACGAGTTTTACAACGCCTTCAAACACGGACGAGACACCGTTAAAGGCTTACCTCGTTCTTAACGACCATCGATCTCTTTAACTGATGAAAATATTACAAAAGTGAAGGATATGGTGCTTGAAAATCATCAGATAAGTGTTATAAAAATGGCAAGAGATCTTGACATCTCACGCGAGTCCGTTCCAATGATTTTGGTGGATATTTTGGGTAGGAAACGCATTCTTTCTCGTCCCGATAAAGCAGGATTTTGTTCAAAAAGAGTACCTTAAACAGGTCTCTTTGGATATGCTTGATCGTGCGTACTCCGATCGCACATTCATGGAGAGCATTATAACTGCCGATGAGACATAGGTTTATGAGTTTGACATGCAAACTCATCTGCAATCATCGAAATCATGAATTTGTTCCGGAGGGACAGACGGTCAATAAGGAGTTCTATTTGACCGTATTGAGGCGTTTGCGTGAGAATATCTGTTGAAAATGCCCGGAAAAGGGGAAGAATAATTCATGGATTCCACGCGATTATAATGCACCATCGCACCGAGCTACGGTTGTGACAGGTTTGGCGCCGTGTGATTTTTTCTTGTGTGAAAAATCGTTGGTCTGTGTGTATTACAACTGGCGGGGATTACTTTAAAGGCGACAAAAGAAATATTGATTAATAATTAAATATTTTGCATTTTTACTTTTTTGTCACAATGTACCATCCAGATTTAGAATAATTTTGACAAAAGACTTAAATTTACTGAGCTTACCCTTAGATGAACTCGATTATAAAGTTATATAATTTAGAACTTACTGATTCCTAAGTATTTTAGCGAAATATCTCCTTTATTGCGTAGAAACACAGAAACTTCAAATATAATGAATATAACAATATTCTTTGCCATTTATTTTTCGAAGATTATCTCCATCCATTGGGATTGTGGGATTGTCCGCAGAGACTTTGAACTTTACATATCCCCACAGGAAAAAGTCTAACGGTATGATATTAAACGATCGTGAAACTATCTACTCATCGAAGTGTTCTCTTAATAAATCCATTGATTGATGCAATGTGTGAGAAGTGGCGTCATCTTGTTGAAATCAAATGTCGCCCAAATTACGAGCTTCGGTTTCAGGCATCAACCAGTCGGTTATCTTGGCGCGATAAAAGTCGCCATTGACATATACGTTCTCACCGGCATCATTTTTATAGAAATATGGACCTGTGGTTCAATCGGCCCTCAAACCACATCAAATAGTTGTTTTTTTTCTGGATGAAATAGTAGTTCTTGAACCTCTTCAGGTTGCTCTTCGTCCCAAATGCAGCAATTTTGCTTGTTTACATGCACATACTTACATTGACTCGAAAATGTCGGATCTTCTTGGAACTTTTCGCTTCGGTTCAGTTCTCCCACAAGCTGTATTTTGTACGTTTTCAATTTATGATCTCGATGCACCAAGTTGTTACATACGTCAGTCCGAGTTGCTGCAAACGTTGCCGAATCGACTCTTCTGTCTTCGTGTACACTCTCAGCTATGGCTGCTATGTTTTCTACACTGCGTGCTGGTCGTGGTCTACACGTGGAATATTATCCAAGAATGAATTTTGGGTCTAATGATGGGTGATGATGTTGCGAATAGTACGCTTAATAGGTCGGTTATATTGACCACAAGTTAAGCGATGCGCGCGAAACACATTCTTTACAGATTATGAATTTCCGCAATAAAGTTGAACGATTTGTAAACGTTTTTCAGGCGTAAGTCCTTTCATGATGAAATCTAAACAATACTGAACAAAAATGACATCTTGACACGATTCACAAGTGAGCTGTCAAAAAAAGCTATTGAAAAAAGTATCTCTACTTGAATCGCCCGTTCGTTCGCCTATCTCTGTAAGTGTTGAGCCCACCGATATTTTCGAATTTAACTCGACGGTGAACAGCTAGCTCTAACATTTACTATGTCTCGTCACCCTCAAAGATAAGATAAAGCAATTTCATAAAGCTTATTTTTTGTTCTGAGAGTGTTTAGGTAGGACATAGCTTCATCGACCATCCCTCTACAGAATCCCTTCATCACAAAAACATGCACCAAATTAATGACTTGAACAATAAATGTGAATATGAATATTAATGAGCTAAACGAAGTTATGCAGTAAATTTAGAAGCAATGCACGCAGTTAGTTGCAGTTTGGGCAATAAAATCATTATTGATTACACGTATGACTAAATGCAAAAAAGTAGAAATGAGAAGAGAGTAGCTCACACCGTTTAAAAAGCGCAAAACGATGAGAGACCTTAGCGATTTTTGGCTGAATTAATTTGTTATTTCTTCGCCCACTGCAAGCGACTGAAAGGTTTCGTGACTAATGCTAATTCCTTAGTAGTTTTGCATATTTACAAATTTGTGCGCTGAAATTTTGATGAAACATTGTTTACAATACTATTAGCTGAGTAAGCTGTGCTTGTGCTTACAAAGTCTAATTTGTAGTAAGGAAAACTATAAAAGAAATCAAATGAAATTGGTGAGTACCTATTGAGTGACAGGTAGAATTTGGTTATAACCTTGAAATTTGCATGCAAAACAAATAGAAATGACAGCTGATTTCGGCTATTGATGAAACAAACTTTTTATGCAAGAAACATACACATATATACATACACATGTATATACCAAATTTTTAATTCGCAATTTGCATCGAAATAAATTAATCAAATATTCTTGTTTTTTATTTTTGTCGCTTTCGTTTCCGCTATCTCCACCGACTGTCATAAACAAAAAATAAACAAATAAATAGTTAAGGGCAAGGAATGTAACAACCATGATGACTGCATAACGATAGATAAAACCAGCTGCGTCAAGGACCCCAACGACTACAAGCATCGTTGCCTGTGCGGTGATGATTCGGCGCCGGTTAATGGACATTGCCAGGATGTACTAAAAGGTGAGTTGATACAAAAACAAAAATGCTTCCAAAGTAGTCAAAATGTGATACACAAAGTGAAAACTCATCAAAAGTTATAAAAAAATAATGTTATTAATAAAAAAAATTGTTCGAGAACACTACTCTTTCTGAGGGTTATTTTTGAATCCTAGGAAATAGAATACCTTTCGATTTGCTCAAGTATTCTTAGATCACAGAAATGGTGTTTTAATTTAATTTTTATTTTATTTCGACTATACTCGTATATCGAAGGTGAGTCGCCCTCATATGCCTTACAATTTTCTTATATTTTCTCAAACGTTAAACTTATACATACATATTTCAGGCTACCTTGTATGATTTCTTTTTTAACTATAAGTCTGCAATTAAGGATTTGATGAATGAAGAAAGTAAAGACGTTTTTATATGAGTATTTTTAACAAGGTCTTCTCAGGTTTAGCATGTGTGGCGATATTTTGAGAAAATATTTTAAAATCTGAGGTCCTTAAAAGCCTTTCATGGTTCGAAGATTTTCATGAAACACTCCAGATTGCATGTTTTGAGCACAACAATTATAAGAATGTTTATATATAATTCTATACTTATAGAGGTTGAAAAGTTATATAAAACAAGTAAGTTCGGGTATAACCGAACATTTCATTCCTTGTAACGTGCAATAACAAGGTCGGGAATTACCTTCAGATGTACAAAATTCAGGTTGCGGCTAGGGCAAATTTTAAACAAATTTTAACCATTTTATGTACAAAATGACAACGTTATTAGAAAACCACAATCGATGGATCGATATATGCATTATAAAGTTAACTGAAAATTCGAAAATATTTTTATTAGGTTTATTTGGCTAAGGGATTTATTGTCCGATTCAACAGATTTTTGACATACTGGCATACTATTATCACTTAAGCATTCTTTCAGAATTTTTATAATATCTCTCACAGATTTACCGATTTTATTGATGAAATGTTCGCAATAGGAATTGTGGGTCACATATTCGGTATCTAGAAGCTTGAACAGTGGTTGTCGAATTTGAACAATATTTTGTCGTAAAGTGATATTCCTCAAAGGCACTCTTAGTACAAAGCTTTATCCCGATATATGTTATAAATTGGTTCTTGAGTTGCGCACTAGAAAGTGAAAGGATCAGGAGGAATTTAAGTTTATATGGCATAGCATGGTTTTGTCTGATTTCACCCATTTTCACACATAAGAATGTTAGGATAATGTCATCTACCGAATTTGTTTAAAATTGATTTACTAGATCCTTGGATATGGATTTTCACCTAAAAGTGGGCGATTTCACGCCACTGAGCAAATTTTGATAACGGCGCGAACGCACTTTTACTTGTCTTTGACAAAACCGTTTTATGGGAAGTGGTTATAATCTGAATTAACTCATTTTTACAATGTCGCTAGTGATGCCAAAAGAATTTTTCCCAAGTGAATTTGGTTATTTAAGCTCTAACTGTTTAGCAGATATGAACATTAAACCTATTAGAGAACGGGCCACACCGACTTTTTCATACATTTTTAAACAGCAGATGTCCCTCCCTAATACAACCTGTTGTGTCAAATTGTTTCTTGTATCTTACTATGAAGCTTAGTTATGGCGCTTTATAGGTTTTCGATTAATTAAAGTCAGTGGATGTGGCTATGGTTCAATTTTAATTCCGCCGATCTGCAATATCAGCACTCTTGGATGCCAAACATTAAATGTACCAAGTTTCATCAAGATACCTCAACTGTTACTCAGGCAATAGCTTGCACGAACGGACAAACAGACAGTCACTAGAAACTAAACTCGTTTAGTCATCCTGATATGTAATATATAGTATATATAACTCCATATTTACCTCGATTAGTTTTAGGTGATACAAAGAACCGTTAAGCGAACAACACTATTGTACTCTGTAGCAAGATGTTGCAAGAATATACAAATTTCATAGCTTATGGCAACTTGATTCGTGAAAAATAGTCACATTGATATATGATTTCGAAACACTTCACATACATGAAAAAATGCCGTGAAGGATATTGACTGGGTTCGGGTCCAAAAAAAATTTGTTAAACAAAACAAAAACAAAGCTGAAAAATGTTTTTGGGTCACTGTAAAAAAATAAATAAAATAAAGTTAATCGTGATGAAAATGTCAAAGGTTGTTTTTGGAACTATCGTTCATATTTCGAAAGCTTTGTGTAAAAGGTTTGAAAGGAAGGGTTTGAAGAAAGACGCAATTACTTCGAAATGCTTTCGCATACATCTAATTCTGCAATACTTATGCTAGCGGTTTTTTCCTGTCTCCAGTCCTCGAGAAAATGCTCAATGTACAGAAATTTAGCGCCAGTGAAAGGATAAGCACTTAGTCTAATGAGGGTAATTTAGAACAAAATGACATTGCAAAGTTGGAAGGTCTTTACCCGCGACGTAGCGCTCTTCATTCTTATTATTATTAGAAAATTTTCCACGAATTTTGTAACACCTAGGAAGAAACATTTGAGACCTTATAAGGTATTAATACAAGAGATGAGTATGACGAGCTGAGTCGATTAATTACGTCCGTTTGTCTGTATATATAAGCGTATATAAAAGTCCTCACTTTTTGAGATATCAGTGTAAAATTTTTCTCACGCTCTTTTCTCCCAAAATAATTGTTCATTTATCAGAACCGCTGAAATCTCATCACTATAAACATAAACGACCGGAATCAAGTGTTTGTGCGGAAATATTTTGCGTTAAACGAGGTATCTTCTAGAAATTTCGCATGAATTATTGTCTACGACGACGAATAATTTCTTCAGAGATTACTTATTCTGAACGGATCACTATGGCATGAAAGCTTGAAACTGAAAAACCGGATTTTTTTATTTAAGACATTTTTTTCGATTTGTGAAGGGGAAGCTACGGTGAAGCTTAAATTACCGTTGCTTTCTTAATCTAAAAAACGTATTAAAGTTCTTATTATCAAAAAAAAATACTAATAATATTAAAAAGGACTATGCAGTAAAATAAATAAAATGTTCATCGATATAAAAAACCGTATAGCATTTATTTCTCCTACTTTACATTCGATATCTGTCATAAGCTCAGAGTACAAAATTATTTTGAAACATAAAACCACTAAATGCATGTAGATATTTTGTTAATTACATTAGCCTTGAATGATGCCAACCAGCGCTAATTTCCGGAAAGTTGTTCAAAATTGTTCATACCAGCGCAGTCAACACGGCGTATGAGTAATACTTATGCACTGTAGTAGCTGTGCCCAATAATAGAGTGGTGACATGATTGCAAGCCAATTTGATGCAATGTCATAACTGCAAGGAAACCTCAAATCTGAATTACCGATAAATACATAAACTTGTGCGCACACACTTGCACACAGGTAGTAGAATTCTTGCAATCTTCCGCATACACAAGCCAATAAAAAATGCCATTATAGATCTGCCTTATAATTTGTAAACACAATGTAACGGCTTTTGCTGCCACTTCGTGTGCACTGACACGAAATTCTTCTGCACACAAGAAAGTGTCGTCGATTCCCCGTTAACCGCCAACTCGCCGAACCATTGTGCTCATGGTAGTGCAGCATGACACACAGTTATTTCCTTATGACTTAATGGCACTCTATAAGCGTGTGCAACGCTCATTTAATTGCTTCATTGCAGCAATAATTTCAACGCCAATTAACATTACAGATGGTCGAGTAGGAAATATGCATCTTTGCATGCATTTATTTGCAAGAGCAAGCACACAAATACATATGTTTATATACATATGTATGTATATATATATATGTATATAAGCCCAAACACAACACAACTGGCACGAATTCCTTTTATTATAGTTTTTAATAAATCCTGTCTAACTGTATTTACTTGTCATTCGTGTCAGCACGTTTTGACGCGTTCTATAGTTGTGTACAAATATTTGTGCTGCTTAAATACATCTCTGAGAGATTACTCACTCTCACTAATCTTAATGAGCTCATCAACAAAGCATCCATCCTTTTTCAAGTATGTCTAAATTATGGAGCAAAAATAATTGTTATGCGTCTTTCTTAATTCTCTTTACACATTTATTGCCCTCACCTGTTAATATTACTAGTGAAGGAAACTGAATTCTCTTTTATTGCTTTCTTTCTGTTTTAATTGCGTCGTCCCTATTAAAATCTTATTTTCGTTATTTACTCGCCTTGTATAGCGTATCCTTTTGCTTATATTTGCTTTGTCATAGGCTACTATTTACAATGCACTTAGCAGGCTTAACGCCTAAATGTATGCCAACTTGTATAAAAATAACTGTGTCACAGTTACATTTAGGTTAGGTTAGGAGCACTTTAGGCTTTTGCAGCTGATACAGATACTTAGTCATCCCTACTAGCATACATGTGACTCGAGTTTGACAAGGAAGTGATTTATTGAGGGGTCAGACCAATCCGAAATTTTCAAAAAATCGATATTCCTTTGGTAGTAGTGAATAAAATTTCCTTGTTCCACCTGCTCGGATGAGTCAGCTGAAGTACAAAACCTTTGAAATCATTTTTCTCGAAACTACATTTTCCAAATGGAGTCGATACGTACTGAGGATGGACTTATTGTAATTATCGCATGTATCTTATCAATATTAAGATAGCGTTTTTATTTGTTTCGCATGATAAAAGGTTCTGAACCAACGTCGCTCTTCTTCTTGAAAAATATGATCCCGAATTTTCTTCCTCCCAGAATAAATGATCAAAATTAGAACCTATTTTTTATCCGCATTCTGAGGTGGATGCTTTTTTTGCTTTTTATAGCCTGAAAATATAAATGAATATAGTTTTGCCACTAGGCTTGTAGCCCCCAAAAGGAAAAGTCGTGGTATATCAATATAGATAAATTTTCAGCGTATGAATCTGAGACTATTTAGACATGTCTGACCGTCGGTCGGTCTGTCTATACGGAATCTAATTTCTTAGTATTTGAGATACCGATATGAAATTTTTCGTACATCCTTTCTACTAAGTAGCTGCTTATTTGTCACAGACAGACAAACTCAAGCCCTTGCTTATAAAACTTTTTTATTTTACAAAGTTATCTCCACGAAGTTTGGCACAGATTATATACCACTGCATCGCTACGATCAAAAATAATTAAATTTCTCAAATCGGATCCCTGTAGCATATAGCTCCTATTCAAATTGACCGGTCCAAACCAAGATTAAGCTCCTTTTAGAGCCTTTCATGTTTAAAAATGAATCTGTGAGGGTTATTATATAATTGCTTCGGTTTGCAATTCGTTCAGCTTTATTACGAAAATTCAGTTTCTGTATGGAACGACTTGCCATATTTTACGTCGAGCTCTTAAATTGAAAGCGTGCGAAATGCAGCTAGTACAAGAACTGAAGTCGCTTGACCTTTCTTAGCGACATCACTTAACGCTAGGAGCATTGCGCTCCGATGTCTTTGAGCGAAATTTTGTTCAGCGAGCTCTTCCTCAATTGGTGTGTAAACAAGTAAATTGACTCATTTGGGACGAAGAGCGACCTGAAGAGATTAAAAAGCTGTTATTTCATCCCGAAAAACAACTGTATGGTGTGGTTTGTGGGCCGGTGGAATCACCGGTCCATTTTTCTTCAAAATGCCATGATCTCGGCGACTTTTGGTTTCAATACGACGGCTTCACTTCCCACACATCGCATCAATCAATGGAGAGAACACTTCGGTGAGCTGATAATTTCACGTTTGGGCCAGTCGGTTGGCCACCAGGATCGTGTGATATTACACCGTTAGACTTTTTCCTGTGGGGACATGTAAAGTCTAAAGTCTATGCCTTGAAGCAAAACATTAATGCTAAAGAAAGTTATTTGATGATGATGATAAAATTTTAAATTTTCGTCTAGGAAAAGTAAAAACCTTAGTAGTTTTAAGCAATAAGGAGTGACGAGAAATTAGAAGTATTTTAGGGTATTGTCCTGAGCGAATTGGGTTAATATACGGTTTAGGATATAGAATGTTACCATTTTTTCAAAATTTGTAACCCACAGATATCCCTTGCAATGTAGTTTTACCATATATCTTAATTCAGTGCTTAGTTATGGTCTTTTATAGATTTTTGTTTAATGGCATATTGTGGGCGTGGCATTGGTCCGATTACGTCCAACTACGAATTCATTTTTTCATTACGACATTTAAATACTCAGGTTGTCGGACAGACAAATGGTCTCTCGGAACTGAAATCATCTCTTCATACTGATAACATATCTTCATATATAAAAAATATGTGTCACGTCGTTTGTCCGCGATGGACTCCTAAACTACTGAACCGATTTTAGCAAAATTTAGCACACTGTGTCCAGCTCAAACCAACTTAGAAGATAGGATATTAAAAACAATCCATAATAAAAAATTATGGACGCTCTATTAAGCAGACACTGAGAAAGCAGCCTTAAATTCGTTATTTTTTCCTATGAAATTTATTTCTATGAAAATATTCAAAATTAAATAAAATTTTCACTGTGTTGAATAGTTTATTATATGAATAATAGTATAAAATGTATACTACACCAACGCGTGACTAGTATATTTATATAGCTCTTTAATTTACGATCTCTACTATCCATTTAACTAATCCTTAATATTACCACTTGCAGGTCTACGTCACAAATGCACCAGTAGCCATGAATGTGAGGACGGTTTGGTTTGTCAATTCGAGAGTCTTAATCGTACAATTGGTGTATCGAAATTCATTTCTAAGACTAAATTATGCCTCTGTGACAATGAGAGTGGATTCTTCGAAGATGTTTTGCGTGACATTTGCAGCGGCGGTGAGTAGCAAATGATCAATATTTGTGAATAAAGAATTGTAATGAAGATAATTTTGATCTCTTACAGCTTCGCTACAAACAATTGCAAATATTTTGTGCTCGCTGGTCTCCACAGTGGCGCCGTTCATTGTCTACACACGCATGAAGCCGCATTTCTAAACGGTCAATCAATAGCAGATGAGCTAAACAAGTTTCATCACAGTTTTTTCTAAGTTTAATTTCTCTACCAATTGTGATGTTAAATATTTTGAATACTTTGTTGAAGCACATAGACATATTTACTTATGTTTTGAGGCAAAACTTGCAATTGAAATCTACACATTAGAAAGTATATGGTCAATTAGCTTAGTCAAATATAGTAAGTGTGATTGTTTGCATAAATATATGGCAGCACTGCACACTGAAAAGAGTTATATGCATACATGTGTAATTAGTAAGCGTTACCAGATGTTTTGATTACTACATTTTTTTAATTATTATAACAAAATATATGAAGAACTTATTCAACTTAAAGAAACAAACCTCAACTCAAACCAACTGGCATATTTATATGTAATTATAAGTATCACTGGTTTTATATAAATATCGATTTTACTGTGTGTCACCAACTATCGTGCCTCTTACATGAAATATAGTTTAAGTTTATTTACCTGTATACACCTAAATGCTCTACTATATACATACATACCTAACTGCAGTTATATATAAGTGTAATAAATAACGAAATATTGTAAAATATACTCGTATATGTCTATCATTGATGTCTTATAGTCATAGTTCATAGTTCATGGCATTACTACCACCGCCAAGTTTATCTGCCTTAACACTAAGGTTCCCTTAAATTCAACTTTATGTACAAAATTAGAATGAATAATACAGAAAATAAAAAAATTAAAACTACGCAATGCACACACTCGGATTTTACATGACTATATAGTACACCGATCATCTGAAATTGCTCTTACTCTCAAGCAAAACTATTCTTTGCAGCACTCAACTCACCGGCAACACATCTGAGAACACTTAAGCACGTGCTAGTTGTAATTCTACACCGTAGTTTGTTAACAGTAATAAAAAATTAATATAAAGGTTTACTTGCATTAAAACACGCGTTCGTTTTACACGATTTCAGTGCTGGCGAGAACGTTAACTCGACTTTGGAGAATTTTGAGGAGCTAATCCAAGCCAAGTAAAGCGGCTATGCCTTGCCAACAGAATTAAAAAGCTGTTTTGTTTTGCCATTTGTACCTTAGATAATAGAAGCATTATTCCTAGACTTAAGCGCATTATTAGACACCCTTTAAAATAAGTAATTATATACCATATTTAGGACATAAGTATATAACCAGGCTTTGTAAAAATGTGATTAAGTTTAGATACCAGAAAGTTATATATTTAATTGAAATATTATTATTTTGCTTATAAAATAGACGTGATGGTCGCCAAAGCAAGTCGTTGTTGTTAGTCTTAGCCGGATACAGTTTTAGCTAGTTCTAGCTACGTAGACTTCTTCGTTTAATTTTTTAACAGCAATATTATTTCAAAGTGGTTGCTTACGAACGGGTTAGGCAAATAACAGCTAAATTATGAGAAATAAGAACTGATCTGTTCGGTTTCTTTTTAACACTTTTCATAAGACTAACTAACTAACCTTTTGTCACATTTACCTACAATTATTCAAACTTTATTGAATATAATACTGAATTTCATGAGTTATAAACCTTTCATTCCTTTCAATCAACAATCATCGAGCAATCTATAAAATGTCATAGAGTAGCCAGTTCTAGATGTGGCAACGCTCATCATCCTTTTCATAAGTGGCTTTGGATCGGTGGTGATTACCCCTTAAGCTATAATAGAGATACAAACTTGATTTAGTATGAATGGCATCTACGATTGGACAGCTCTTTAATGGCACTCAAAATCTTCTGTGCGCTGTTTGAATATTCATTCTTCCTAAGGACTTCCTAAGACACTTGTCTCAGGACAGCTAGGATTTCTAAACATTAAGAAGGTATTGTAATTCAGAGGCACGCATTTCGGGTTTTTTTATCTCTTGTTATCTAATACGAATTTCATTATCTTTTGAAAGAAAAAAAAATAGATTTTCGTAAAAGGGGGGTTCCTCTAAACTTCTAGTTTTTTACCTTTATCGCTTTTTTAATATTACAAATTAGATATTTAAACGATTTATTAGTTACTATGTACGAAGGAGAGATTTTATAGAGTATACGCTCTTAATTTCAAGTAAACTGTTAAATGATTAGAACTTGAGCTATCGTGACTTACGCTTGGAAACAGTTGAAGAAAACCACGACACTAAAACGACTTCAATAAAAAAATTATATAAAACAACGATCTTTCAAATTTCTAGATTCGAATACTCTCATAATATTGGTACAAAGCAGTTACCTAACAAATATGTTGAAGAAATAAAATGAACCAGGCTATCAGTCTAAAATCGTATTTAAATTAGCCGAACCCCTTTGGTAAAATCGAAATACCTCTTTTAGAGAAATATATGTACCAAAGCTCCTCAAGGGTTGCTTGCTGCATCAAACAGAATTGTGAGAAAGTGAGTGGTTTCCATTGTGTAATGGAAAAGTCAATACACAGTTTTTGATCAATAAAGTTTTGGATATAAAATCATCTCAGCGGATTCCAAGTTCAAAATGGTGGATGCTGTATAAAAAGAATATGTTAACATAACACCCTATTTTTTTCAGTTACTCTTTTAAAATAGTTCCGTTATGCTAAAATTCGTGTTAAAAAGTGCAGAAATCATTTTTTAACCCTTCTTAAATGCTCTGGTTATATACGATCACATTTCATATATGTAAACATTTATAGACATTTAGTGGTAAACACAATAATATTGAAAATGAAAATCTTAATCAAATAATCGTATTGTAGTTTATGTTCAACCGTGATTTTAATGTATGTATGTATGTGAACATTTTTTCGTACCTTGTTTTCAATAAAAGTCCAAAACGCTAATGTGTTGTCTTTTATTTGTCATTCAAAGATGATTTCAGTAAGTAATCATTACAACCATTTCGCCACAGTGTCCCTTATTAACTATAAATAAAGCCAATAAAAGCAAGAGAAGCAGAATTAAAGTATGTAAGTTTATCGCTGTTTCCTAAATGAAGGGTAAGTGAAAAAAATGAGAAACTAGATGCACTAAAATTATCGAAAAGTATTTGTGGTTCAGTTTTAAATATGTTGAAAGGTTCTTTAGAAAAGAACAACAACTATAATAGCTCTACAAGAGGATTTAAATGTTTACAAAAAATATATGTACAAGTACATATGTATGTATATAACATTTGTGCATACATGGAATATACTCATATGCACCTATGAGATATCCTCGTAGTTAAAAATTAATAAGTTACTGGCCCCCATTGGCATCGCCGTCGATCTTAAATTCAGGTTGTAATTAAGAACTCTTTAGGTTTCTTTAGGTTTACATAATGTTTTTGCAATAAATCCAAAAAAAATATATAAACAAATCTCTAAAATTGACTACCTCACACCTATGTATAGTGTTCTGAAATTTTGAAAAAGTTAATTAAATCTATTTTTTTGCATATTTCTTTAGCCTGCGCCTCTAAAATACCATACTAAATTTTTAAATGAAATTTTCAAATATTCTTTGACTTATAGACTTCTAAAGTGAAAGTGGGTTCAAACGGCTCTATCAGTTTATCTCTACCAACCAGCTTTAAAATTTTTTCTGCATGTTCTGTATATAGTTAGTTCTCCGAAACAGACCAAAAATCACAAACATTTGGTAAAATTCCTCTATTTTTTTAAACGAAACCATGTTGTAAAATTTTAAATACCAACTTTTTATAAATGACAATTTGTCAATTTTGGATTTTTTTTCGACGGTAGGTCATTGTACGGACAATATCTTCTAGAGAAAAGTTTTTTAGGTTTTATCCACAGAGAAAGCCGGAATCGATGCAGCAGTAAAGACCTGGATGATGAGTTTTTTTTATTCCCAGAAATAGAAGTTTTTTCGTTATCCATTTTTTTTTATTCTCTTCATAAAATTAAAATTTGCTACGTATCTAAATACCAAAATGTCAGTTGTAAAATGTAAAAATATCATGTATGCTTTTTTCACATAGCCTCCGTAACTGTTTTGTCATAATTCTAGTGCCCATAAACCATTCTCTCTGCTTTCTGCTATAACTCAACTACAAGCTATCAAAGATCGTCAAAACTTATGAGTATAAATATGGTAAACCATAATTATAGCAGTCAAAACACCGTATGGCATATGTACAACAACAAAATTTACAATAAGCAAGCGGTAATTACTACTTGTGGCCGTGTGTTGATTTCATACACACAATTTTAATCATATTAAAATATTTAAAGAATTTCATTTACCTTTTGAATTCAAAATTGAAATTCATTCCTGCAGCACAATTATGCAATATTGACAGCTTCACAATAGGTAACAACACCTTCCCACGTACGAAATTACTTGTACAAACTGCTGCTCTTGCTGCCCGAAGCAACAACAATTTCTTTAATTCGCGTACAGAAGTTTGCAAAGCACTGAATGTTCAAGTATTTGGCATGTTTTAGACTAAAATCATTTAGCTTTTGTTTATATTTAATAAAATCACTAATTTATTTACATTTTTTTTTTATAAATTCACAATTTGCACAAAATTTCTCATAAGCGAATCGGAAGCAAATGCGCGACGTTTGAAATGGCGGCGGAAATTGGAGAATGCAATGGAAAGAATGGAGTTGCCAGTACGCCAAAAAGAGCAAAGGAGAATAAAACTAACACTTGGTACACACTATGCCATTTAAATATCATACTATTTATAATTACTGAACATAAAATCAGCCGGAGAATATAATATATTATAACTTAAAGCATTATTTGAGACAAAAATATAACGAATTATAAAATTCATATCTCAATGAATGTTTTTTGGTTACTGCAAATTCAAACCTGAATGTTAAATACTTGTAATCACGTAATCTTATAATAAGAATATATATCTAACTACAATATTTAAAAGAAAATCGTATAAGTTGCATACAGACAATTTTTTGCCATTTTCTTTGAGCCTGTTCGCCTTATTATTTAATTAACTGTGAACGGATGTGGCATCACTTTTTTAATGCGCTTTCCTGTCCTCGCCATCTTCCTGTCATCTGTTATTCTCAGTCAAAGATTGCGAATATTTTATTATTAGTGATGTTCAAAGAACAATTTGAATAATATATTCATAATATTCAGTCTTTTATTAAAGTAATTATCCGAAATTGTTTATTCATAACTTTCAGTATTAAAGTAATTACCCGAAAGTGACTACTGCGGAGAGTGTGAGTGCTCTGTGCAAGCAAAGAAGGAAATTTACTGACATTAATTTCCTTCTTTTTGAATGCTTTTTTGTTTGTGTGGTGAAATATTGTTACTTCATGATGCAGGTTTAAGCATAATCTTGAAAAAACGGTGAGTTTTCTTAAAACCAACTGTAGTATTCCATAAAAGAAATCTTCCAATTGAAACAAGGTATAGCGATCAGCTGTCGCTTTTCACTAACATTTTGAAGTTAATGAAACTTTTGGTTGCTTGGAATTGCTTAGAATTAAATGATTTTAACAGAGTTGTGTTATTGTTTATATGCCTTCATATTTATAAATAAATTTAAAGCTTTCGAATTATCCATCCAGCTCTGTTAATGACGATAACTACGAAAAATTGTAAAGAAATTGTCATGATGTTATCGGAGAAATAGAATAGCATATCAACATATCGTTTGGATCGACTCTTTGGTTTACGTTTTTTGAATAAATACCACCAACGCTAGACTCATGAACAAAAACCGGATTTTTTTGCAAAAACGACGTGAAAAAGATTTGTTTATAATGTAGCTGAAAATCCTACGTTCATCAAATGCATCATATTTATATGGTTAATATGACGTAGGGGGTAGTCGAAAAACTCATAATAATCTAAGGAAAGAATAATAATAATAATAAAGAATTTTCCACACAATAACTTGATTTTGATCTTTCGGTTTGTATGACAGCTATATGTTATAGTGATCGGATCTGAAAAACTTCTTCAGATATTCTAGCATTGCTTTAAGTAATAATCCATCCTAAGTTTCGTTATAAAAAAAAGTTTTCCATACAAGAATTTTAATCCGAACGTTCAGTTTGTATCCGATATCGACGGTTCCTACAAATGAGCAGGTTCTTAGGAAGAAATAGAACTCAAAAACTGAGGTACTTCGCGTATAGACGGATGGACAGACGGATATGGCTAAATCGACTCTGCTATTGGGTAGTCGAAAAAGTCTTTTCGTAGTCAAACCTCAACTTATTTTTACCAATAAACAAACATTTTGGTAGACCACTTTTTGCCATTTTTCTGTTAGGGAAATTATTCCATCAGTGTAAAACGAATTAAGTGTAAATCGAAATTTCGAAATTTCCAGAACTGAAGCGAGCAAACCATAGTTGTGCTACACGAAATGATACAGTTTCTTCTCCGTAAAGTTCACAAATTCCATTGGTGTCTTGCGAGACATTCTTCCCTTTTTTATACAAAAAATTTCAAAATAAAGCGAATTTCTTCATTATTTTCACTCATTTTTGAACAGCTTTAACTTTTTTTCAACTTCCCCGAATTTAATTTTTTTGGGTTAAATGAAGCTTAAAATCTCAGCTTTCCAACATTGTATGGTATGACACAATGTGATTGGTAGTACTGGAGATATACGACTGCACCGACATCTATTGACAAAATACGAAACGACTTTTTCGACTACCCATATAAAGGGTGGGCCATATAAAATTTTAAATTTAAAAAGTCAATAAAAAAACAGCTCGATATTTTTCAAAGGTCTAACATTTATTTAAAAGGTTGTTTCATGAAATTTATTTGTGGAAAACAATTTCGGACAAATGACCACCACGGCTGAGTTTAAAGTAGCTTATCCGATCCACTCAATTTTGGAGTACTTTCTCGATGGTTTCAGGCCTTATGTCAGCTACAGCAGCTTGAATCTCATACTTTAGATCTTGAATTCTTTCTGGATGGTTGGCGTAACATTTATCTTTAACAGCTCCCCACAGAAAATAATCCAACGGAGTTAAATCGCAGCTTCTGGGAGGCCAATTCACATCACCTTTTTTGCTGATTATGCGATTTTCGAAGATAGGGCGTAAAACATTGAGTGTAGCGTTTGCTGTATGGCACGTAGCGCCGTCCTGTGCCCCTAATGCGACAATTCTGCTCGTTAACGTAACCATCGAGGTGGAAATGAGCCTCGTCCGAAAAGATGATTTTTCGGTAAAATTGACCATCCTCGGTTTTTTTCACTATTTTCCAGTTTTCTTCTAGCAAATAGCGAACCATTTCGTAAATTTTTGACTTTTTACTGAATATCTGTCACTTTCCGAATGGTATTTGACGTTTCCAGTGTCAAAATAAAGATAATTCAAATTTAAAACGTTAGATGGCCCACCCGTTATAAATATTTACTTCTGGGTGTTATAAATTTCGTGGCAAATTTAATATTTCCCCTTCGGGGTAAAAAATGTATATACGTAGATTCATGTATAAATGTATACTCTAGCCGGTTTTTTCAAAAATATTCATTAAAATATAAAAATATAGTAAAATAAACATTTTGTACAACAACGGACAATTTGAAGCGAAGTGCTGTCATTCAACTAATTCATATATGTATGTATATTATATACAAAATTCCAGTAATCAACCAGAATTCGAACGTTCAGTATTACTACCCGATGTAGTCTGTGCGGCATTTACGTGTTTCGAACGCGACGCTTTCAATTGCAAGAACTTCATGCCCATCATATAGATTTTTTCGTTAGCATCCTGCAGAGCAGAGGTCAACTCTGAATTGCGTGCGACTGTGTCCTCCTAACAAGAAGATCGAATGATTTTGTAATATTCGAAATATCACAAAAAAATATATATGTATACATAGAGAAGATATATCATACCAGTAGTCGTGTGCGATCGCCAAGCAGTGTTTTGATCTCATGCATTTCACGCATCATAGCATTTCGTTCCATCATTTGATAGTCACGTTGCATGCGACATTCCTCTTGCAACTCATAATTCTGATTCTTCAATTCGTACATTTCGCCCAACAACTCATTCTGTTTGAGTATAATGGTGCGTACAAGATTTTCCAAGTTCTCTACAGAGATTTGTGCTTCGCTGAGATGCTTTTTGAGTACCCAAATTTCCGCCTTGGCTGCGGCTAATTCGGTTGCAGAAACTTCTTCGTTCAATTTGGTGACTTCACTGATGAATTTTGCATAAAGAAGTATTTGTTGGTGAAAGTGCAGACATTAGCGCATAAAGTATCAGCTACTTACTCTCGCTTGGACTCCTCCTTTGTTAGTGCGAGTGGATTTTGGGTAAATGCTGAGAGGTCACTGCCATCCGTGCTGTGACCTATGAACTTGCGATTTTTCGATGTCACAAAATATTGGCACAAGCATGACATATTGCTATGCAATTCCTTAATTATTTTGTTGTTAATGATTAATGGTCTTATTAATGCAATATAAATTGAGGTTTTCGAAGCTATTTGAAGCGTGACTGAATTGAATTTTTTTCAAATTTCGGTTGAACTTACGAAATTGTGTGAAAAATAACACTCGGGTAACCATCAGTTTTAAATTATTTTCTTAGTTCTAAAAAAGAAAGAAAAATTGTAAATTACAAAATTTTTCTGCTGCAAACGAGTACGAGTATATTTTCTTTAAAATATGATCACTTGAGTTGATTCAGAATTGGAAGCATCAATTACAACATGGAAACAAGTCCTGATAGGTCCCTCTCCCCAAATGAAAGTGAATTTAAAATAACCTGAGCTAAAAGTTTGGATACCTTTCTTTACTTTAAAGTAGGGTTACGGCTAAGATGGTAAGCTCGCTGTAAATCCACAACTTAAGCTCTCTTTTACATTATTTAATAACTTTTCATATTAACTTCCGCTTCAAACAGGAAAGTAGTCACTCAATGTCATAACTCCTTTCGGTGTGATAAGATCCAGATACCTAGGGATATGGTAAAATCCCGGATGACGTAAAGCTGAGAGCTTCAAAGAAAGAAAGAAGAAAGTTATTCATTCATAGTAAGACTTATTATTATTCATATATAGAAAGACTTAGCTTTGCTATTTCGGTGATCGATTTCTAGAAGAACGATGTCAGAGATGTAATGTATGATAAAATTTGACTCAGACTGACCTATAACTATATTTTCACGTATTGTAATACAAATGTATATTACCGCCTTTCTAATATGCTTATGAGCCAATACAATCCAAATTTATATCCACTTGTTAGCCCCGACTGGGATGAACTTGCCTCCAAAAAAGTTTTTTTCGGCTGCGGCTCATTTTTGGAACACCACTCGCAAGATTGTTGGACAGTTTCGAAGTCATCTTTATAAACCCACGTCTCATTACAAGTAATGATGCGCAGCTACGTTGTCAAGAGTACTTTTATCACTTCTACTCGGGGTAGTTTTTGCAAAAAATTCAAGTTTTTTGGTATGCGTCTAGCAGTGACATTCAAAATATTAACTAAAATGTGTTGGGAAGAAATTTTGAGATCCTCTGCTAACTCTCTAATGCCAACACCACAATTTTCAATTAATGTTTCCTAACTTTTTCGAGATTCTCGTTATTAACAGAGGTGGGAGGTGAGGCGAGATTTCGATGACTTCACGAACTTCACTGAATACCTTGTCCTACTCAAATACGTATGTTCGTGATAAGATAAAGATCTTGAAACCTTTCGCGTCGTAAACTAGCAGAGGATCAAACTTCAAACGAACATCATACCAGTCTATCTCTATTTGCTTATTGTTCACCTAACGGTTGTTTGTATCACCTAAAACTAATAGAGATCAGGATGAAGAGACGACTTGAACTCCAGATGTCTGTATGTCTGTCCGTCCGTTTGTGACATTGCAAAAATTAATTAAATCGGATGAGAACCACGTCCACTCCCTATATAACGGTTCAGTTAAAAACTACTAAAAGCGCAATAAATCAAAAAATAATTGCGTCAGGCTAAAATTTCGCACGAATATTGCCCGTGATGTATATCAGTTCCTACTGCGAACTTTTTACCAAATCGAATCAATAATTCCCTTAGTCTCCATATTCCTAAAAATAGCTAACTTACGGCTGACTTTGTAGTATATATATCGGCTAATATACGAGTTATATACATAAATGAAATCGAGTGAACGAGTTTTTCTAATAACGATGCGTTTTGGGGCCTAAAATGAATAAATTCGGGTGAAAACTTACCCGTACTTATAACAGGATTTTGAATCATCTGGCTGGTTTTATTAAGTTAATATGTTATTAGGTTAATATGTAGATATGTATTCTAGTCTAGAAACTAAAAACAAATCGATTTTTTTTTTATATTTTCAAAGTTTAACTATTCAAGAATATGTGTACAAGAGGATTTTTCAAAATTCAAATTATTTTCGGAGATATAGTCATTTTTCTGACCCGGCATCCAAACTGGTTCGGCCGGAACTAATCGAACAAAAGACATTACGCTAAACTTTAAACGCGTTTTTCTCAAAACTGACTTTTTCGGAACGATACCCACGATTTTTCAGGTTCTACTGGACCGATTTACTTGAAATTTTTATAGAGTCTTCTTTATAGGCTTGTCTATGGTTGGAACGAGCCCCATCTCCAAATTTTTATTTTTATTATTTTTAAAAAATTCGAAAAAATGGGTAGAAAGTTTGGATCGAAAAAGTGATCCCAAAAAACTTTTTTTTTCAGGCAGTCGCCATTTTGTGAAAAATTTTTTTCCCACTTTTCCGTAATTCCGGCCATTGCGACATTATTCTAGATTTATAATCTTTTTTGTTTTGGTTTTAGATAACTAGGAGGGTTGAAATCATGGACATGGTGACGTAGAAATTTTTAGAGACCCCCCACTTCGTCAGCTCATAATTTTTGAAATTTTTTACTTTTTATACCCTGAACAGGGTATATTAAGTTTGTCACGATGTTTGTAACACCCAGAAGGAAGCTTCGGAGACCCTATAAAGTATATATATAAATGATCAGTATGTTGAGCTGAGTCGATTTAGCCATGTCCGTCTGTCTGTCCGTCTGTCTGTATATATACGAACTAGTCCCTCAGTTTTTAAGATATCCTTTTGAAATTTTGCAAACGTCATTTTCTCTTCAAGAAGCTGCTCATTTGTCGGAACGGCCGATATCGGAACACTATAATATATAGCTGCCATATAAACTGAACGATCGGAATCAAGTTCTTGTATGGAAAACTTTCGCATTTAACAATGTATCTTCATCAAATTTGGTATAGATTATTTTCTAGGGCAAAAATGTAATATCCAGGAAAATTGTTCAGATCGGTTAACTATAGCATATAGCTACCATACAAACTGAGCGATCGGAATCAAGTTCTTGTGTGGACAACTTTCACATTTGACAAGATATATTCACGAAATTTGGTATATATTATTTTCTAAGGCAACAATGTAATCTCCGAAGAAATTGTTCAGAACGGGTTACTATAGCATATAGCTGCCATACAAACCGAACGATCGGAATCAAGTTCTTGTATGAAAAACTTTCACATTTGACAAGATATATTCACGAAATTTGGTATATAATATTTTCTATGGCAACAATGTAATCTCCGAAGAAATTGTTCAGATCGGTTAACTATAACATATAGCTGCCATATAAACTGAACGATCGGAATCAAGTTCTTGTATGGACAACTTTCACATTTGACAAGATATATTCACGAAATTTGGTATAGATTATTTTTTAAGGCAACAATGTAACCTCCGAAGAAATTGTTCAGAACGGGTTACTATAGCATATAGCTTCCATACAAACTGGACACATAGTTACTAACAGAAATGCACCTGTGAAGGGTATTTAGCTTCGCTGCAACCGAAGTTAACGTTTTTTCTTGTTTTAGTTTTTAATTTTTTTCTGTACTCTTCAAAAATTAGTAAATAACTAGTAAAAAATGTATAGTAAAAATATTAATTGCCTTTTTTTTACGACACTTTAAAAATTATCTGAAATTCATGCTTCTAGACCAGAATAGTCCTTTAACAAAATTATCGTATGTATAATATTGAACGAACTATCCAAATCCCCATTATACTAATATATTGGTTTTCGTTATTCTAACAAACCCTATGCTAAATACTTGTATGTTGGTTAATGTATTAGTTATATAGTTATGAAAAATTTTGAAAATATGTTCTGGAATGTGCCTGAGCAGTGTCGAGAATTAGTGGAATCAAGTCGCCCATAAATTTAGCCCCTTCCGGTGATTTTATATCACACCACTCCCATTAAGGACGATTTTAATAGAATTTTAATTGACGCGGTTAAAATATATTAATAAAACTAAGTGAGTACAAAACCTTCAATATAGTTACATAATTAAGTATTAATTTTTTAATATTGCCAATAACTGAAGGTGTTTTACCGACTTTCATCCTTGCAAGTTGCAAGAGCACAAAATGTTCGGTTGTACCCGAACTTAGCCTTTCGTTACTTGTTTGTTTTATTACATTTATTGTGTATAGTGTATTGTTGAATTCAAAATGTTTTGGATAAAATCACTTACTAGCTTGACTATAACGTAACACATGTTTCTAACATTAATTACCTTTATATTGCCTTTTTTGAACATATAAAAGTTAAAGTAAAGCTTTAAACACGCCAATAAAATGAAAAATAATTAATATTTCGTTGGTTAAATGTCTAGACATTAGCAAATATTTCAGAGCGATAACTATTGCCCAATCTGATAATTTGCTACCTACACAACTACAAGCAAATGTAAGGCATACCGAATCGCATTACAAAATACACTTGGGAACCAATTACTGGTTAAGAGGGGTGCTCGAATTTCGTACGATGAAGTGAAATTCCTCTGCCCAATAATTAAACTACCGACACTCACGAGCTTTCTTCAACATTGAGCGACTTTATGCTAGCATTGGTCAAATTGCGTGATTGAATTTATTTAATGCCAATATTTACTACGGCGTTCAAGTATCCTTGAATGTAGACATATTTATGTATATGCATAGCTTGTATATATACAATATATACATATGTAATCACTTACTGGCATGAAAACTGTGTAATAATTAATTGGTGAATCGTCAATGACGGCTTAACTTCGCAGGACACCGCATTGTGACGTCATTGCTTAGCCAAGAAAGCCGAAAACGACATTTCAAATAAAAAGAATGGATGGCGTAAGAGAAAATACATGGTACTTTTTTTAGCAAAAAAGGAAAAACGTTTACTTTTAGTTTCCTGAGGCTCTCATGTCATAACTATTGCGTGATTACTAACGAAAAGTCAAACTCATGCTATCGTGTATTCATACATATAACATACGTATCTACAAATATATAGATTTAGGCAAGTGAACGTATGTGGTTGTTCAAATAGATGTATAGATTGCTGGAATAACACACCCTGCTTAATAATTTCGTATATCTATCAAAGTAAAAATATCATCATGCCTTCCCTGTAAGAAACTAAAATTGGGCGACTGTCGGTATTAATATCGACAAAAATTAAACCTTAGTTGTTAAGATCAATAATCTTAAATCATTACATCGACGACACCGACTTTGTAGGCCACTTTTATACCGTGTTCGATCTTATATGTACCAACAACCCAATGATTATTTCCGTAAGTATTGCGCTAAAGTATTTTCCAAAAATTCTTCTTAGAACTTCAAAAAAACAAAAAAACAACGAACGATTTAGAAGCGTAGCATCCAACAAACAACACTGTTTAAATGTTTATCTTTATAACGAAGAAGAGATAATTATAAAGTTTTCTTATGCAAATGATAACATTAATGTAGAGTTTTGTCCATTGAATAATATCTGAGAAGCTTTTTATCTTCTACTCTAGACACATTTTTTATGCGAATAGAGGATATCCCCATAGCTACATTTTTTTAAGTATTTTGGGAATATTTTGAAGTAACCAATAATAACCCAGACTTATTTGGTGTTTTAATAAGCTTGAATTTTCTCATCGAACCAAAAGTGACTGCTTTATTTTTTTACGTGACTTATAACCAAATATTCCCAAACCGAAAACAATTCATCAACCTCAAAATTTTCTTCGAGGGCATTTATCAGGAAATCGTCATAACTTTTGGCACAGGCCAGCTACTCATGCCGTGATTGTAATCTATGACCTTTACTAATTTTCGAACACGTGTTGTAGTCCATTTTCTTAAAATAATAATTCTAATAGTGTCAAATGTTTAAAGGGGGTTCCATTTTATCAGGGGGGGGCCATCTAACGTTTTAAAATTTGAATTATCTATATTTCGACATTGGAAACGTCAAATACCATTCGGAAAGTGACAGATATTCAGTAAAAAGTCTAAAATTTACGAAATGGGTCACTATTCACTAGAAGAAAACTGGGACATATTGAAAACTTTTTTCCAAAGTTCGTTTGACCGCGGATGGTCAATTTTACCGAAAAATCATCTTTTCGGACGAGGCTCATTTCCACAAGCAGAATTGTCGCATTTGGGGCACAGAAAACCCGCACGTAATCGTCGAGAAGCCAATGCACCCAGCACGAATAACTGTATGGTGCGGATTTTGGTCTGGTGGAATCTTCGGCCCATTTTTCTTCGAAAATGAAGAAGGAGCCGCCCTAACCATCAATGGTGAGCGATATCGCGCAATGTTAACCGAACTTTTCTTCAAGCAAATTCAAGAGGAAGACTTGGACAACATTTGGTTTTAGCAAGACGGCGCTACGTGCCATACAGCAAACGATACACTCAATCTTTTACGCCCTATCTTCGAAAATCGCATAATCAGCAAAAGAGGTGATGTGAATTGGCTTCCTAGAAGCGATTTAACTCCGTTGGACTATTTTCTGTGGGGAGCTGTTAAGGATAAATGTTACGCTAACCATCCAGAAACAATTCAAGATCTAAAGTACGAGATTCAAGCTGCTGTAGCTGCCATAAGGCCTGAAACCATCGAGAAAGTACTCCAAAATTGGGTGGATCGGATAAGCTACTGTAAACTCAGCCACGGTGGTCATTTGTCCGAAATTGTTTTCCACAAATAAATTTCATAAAACAACCTTTATTATAAAGAGAAAATCTAGACTGTAAGTAATCGTTTCTACCTGTATTTGATAGAAATTTATAGTGAAGATGTTCCAGCTGAGCGAACGTGCCAAAAATAGTTTTTTGGAGAGGTATTGGCATGAAGCTAAAAAAGTTTAATGATGAGGAACTGAAAGCATTACTCGATGACGATTGTTGCCAAAAACAAGGAGAGCAGAACATTTGGGAGTAAATTAACCAGCCATTTCAAAAAGTTTTACAATCAGCCGGATACGTTCAAAAGTAAATGCATTTCAGCTAAGAGACGTTGAAAAACGATTTTGCATGTCAGAAATACTACAAAAAGAAGACGTTTTTGCATCGGATTGTGACGGGATATGATATATTCTGTTGGTGGGATTGATCCAGCTAAGATTCTGAAACCGCTAAACGACTAAAAGGCAAATCCATCAACAACAACTTATCAAATTGATTGCCGAAAAACGTTCAGAATTTGCAACCATAATGATGTATCATGACAACGCTTGGCCTCATGTTGCAAGAACGGTTAACGGAAAGTTTTGACTCACCCGCCCGTTCATCCAACTGCCAATTGTTCCGGTTAATGTAAAATGCCACCACTAACGACCCTTTAAAAACTAATTTATAAGATATCGAAAAATTTTAATTTGACAGACATACGACACACAGTGGCCCCGCTCCATACATTTCTTGGAAAAAAATAGAAGGAGTGGTCGCACAACAATGAAACTTTGCAGAAACTCTTCTCTGGACTAAATTAAGAAATTTTGAAAAAATCTTGGAAAACCGCCCACTGCCAAACCCACCTCCCATATAATTGCAATTGCCAAAATTTTTATTTTTGGACCTCGGGACACTTCCTAATTGAGTTCTCCTGATGAAAAAAATTAAACTTAAACGCAAAGTGACGTTATTTATACCTTTACCTTGATAAAAATCCAATATAATATGCAATGTTTTAATTGAATATGTAACAGGCGAAAAATTGTGTTAGTTTTTATTTGTAATATTTTGCAAGCACCATATCTTTAACAATGGGATCTTGTTCTAAGGAAATTTTGTTCGAATGACGCCTTAAGCTACTTATGTAAGGATCCGTAGTTATAAGATAATCGAAGTTATAATAATAATAAAATCGATGTTACTAAAAGGGACGGTAATTGGCGGTTGTTTTTTTTTTTTTAATTGAAAGTACAAACTCGGAACTTTCATTTTTTTATAGTAAGAGGGCTAAGCAAGGCAAAGCACATAAAGTTTTTTCCATCAATAAATGAAAAGTTGATATTTTTTAGTATAATTTTTGAAAAATTATAAAAATTAGCTTACTTTGCCAATTTCAATATTTTTTTTTTTTTTTATGAACAAGTAGGTGCTATATTTTCACTAAAAAATAAAAGAAAAGCCATAGCTATAAAATTACACACACAAAAAATTTTTTATTTGGACAATAATTTTAATCTGATTTTATTGAATAACTTTCCGTCGACTTCTGTTAGTTTTTTTAACTATAAAATTTCGCTTTTTATAAAAAACCTTGTTGAATTTTTCTTATCCAAATATTTCTTTACAAAACAAAATCATTAAAGTTTTGAAATTGGAAAGTGGAAAAATCCTATTTTTCCGCCGAAATGCCACTGTGCGACATGGCTAATTGGACTCACCGCACGCTAATCTCCGACATTTCCTTCTCTAAGTTACAAACATCGTGGCAAACCTAATACAAATACAATACGAAATGTCACTGTTTGTTAAGAACAATTTCGTCTTTTTCTTTCTTATCATATTCGCCATAATAAATAACGAGTTCTTAGGATGATACATAGACTGTACTATTAATACTAAATCCATATGTTTTTAGTCAACCTTTAAAAGAGAGGTTTACAAATTTGACAGCTATCGAACTCATTATGATATATCGCATTGTAAGTAAAGCAACTTTTGTTAGTTTACAACAAATGGATCCAAAGGAAGGTTTGAAGCTGTTCTATCGTAATAAAACCGAATTTTGTGTCGATATGTAAAAATGGGCGAAACATGGCTCCATCATTTCACACCGGAGTCCAATCGACCGTCAACCAAGCGGGCTTCATGTGAAAAACGGACTCAGAAGCATGAAAAGACACAAAAGTCGGCTAGCAAGGTTATGGCGTTAGTATTTTGAGATGCTCATGGTATAGTATTCATCGACAATATTCAAAGGGGAAAACCATTAGCGTATTACATTACGCTATTGGAGCGAAAAAAAAGTTCTATTTTAGCCTGTGAACAATTCAGCCCATCTGGACGAGTTACCCAATGTGGCTACACTCTAGAATGTTTGAGAATATTATAATACAGAATAATAATTATATATGCACCAATAGAAATACGAAAATACTTGTAATGTAAAAATGTACACATTGTAGTTAAAGAAAATAGTAATGAAGAAGAAGACAAATAAGGGGGCTTATCTTCAGAAGCAAAGCAAAAGCTTCCGAAACTACATATATAAAGCAAAGAAGGGGAAGGCAATCTAATGGTTTTATAACTGAATAAGGCTAAGTACGAACTTGAGTCATATTTTCCACACTTGTCCAACTTATGAAAGTATAAAGATAACAAATCACTTTTGTAGTTTTTGGCAATAAGTTCAAAAGTTTTATTAACTATAATCTTACGCTAAAACAAATTTGTCAGTTATATAGTATTTCTACAGTTATTATGCACCCAGATATGACAAATGTTATATATATGTATGTATGTATTTATGTGCATATGAATAGCTTACGCAGAATCTTAAGAATCTTAAATTTAAAAAATAATTTCCTTTTCTAGTTTACATGATTGACTTAAAATCTTCTTAACCGTTAATTAGTTTAAAATACGAGTAATTGCAAGAGTTAAGTAATCTTTAAGTATTGCTTTTGGAATTTTGCTTTCATTAATTATTTGTATCTTTGGTTTTTGTATATTAAATTCATGCCTCGTGTGTTAGCTCGTAATACTTTATGCACAATTTTTTGCATTTTCTTTTTGTATTTTTGCAAGTGTATGTATGCGTTTTGGTAAATCAAATATAAGAATGCTAAATAGTATTTTCAGGCCGGTGTTTGAGTTTTTGCTTGAAGCGAAAATTACAAAAATGTTAATTAATTACCTTTTAATACCTAAGAATGCCGTTAAAATATGTTCGTTTATTAATTTGCAATTTTAATTACGTTTAACGTTTTTGTTTGTTTCTTTATTTTGAGGCCGAATAATTTTACAGAAATAATTTACGCTCCTAATTAAATTAGCATATTATTAACTTAGTTGAAATTTAATCATAATAAGCCTGTTTAATTGCGGCACTTGTTATTAAGAAAGCTGCTCCTATTAATAGGAATGTTATTATTTTAAGAGCACTTGGCCTTCCGGAAGAATCTAGAAAGAAAACATAAAAGTTTGTTAAAAAATTGTTCCACAATAAAGTTAAAATCAAGTTCATGTAGAATATTTTGTAAGATTTTGTTTGTTTTTTTGTTTCTTAAATTGAGTGGTACAAGTAAATAATTTTTATTTGTAAATTATCCTAAAATTCGTTGCTAATCCAAAACTTAATCTCCTTGCACTTTATGTGCCTCAATTGGCTCTGCAACAGCAGCAGAAGATTTTTTACGGATCGGTTCGGTTAAAACGACTTCGAATATCATAGAAACCGAAAAAAGATGCTGCACAACATCTAACGAATGGCGCATTAAAAACACATATATGTCAGTGAAGAAGAAAGAAAATCCTAATTTTATTGTTGTTGTGGCGGCAGAAAACATTCCTGAAGAAGTTTCGGGGCATGATACCTAGTTGACAGTCCTTGACCGGATCTATACCGGTTACTTAGACTGGCCTGTCTTGGGAACGAACATCATTCTCTTTGATTACCGTGGTGTCGTTCATGATCAATTCGTTCGATTGTAACAGACTTTTAGACTAAACACGAAACGTCATTGTATTCGCCAGATTCCCTACAACTACTTACAATTTTCGAAATTGAAAATGCTAACCTAGAAATGTCGGAGACCCTAAAAAGTATTTATGTATATAAATGATCAGCGTCACGAGCTAAGTCGATTTAGCCATGTCCGTCAGTCGTTCCGTTTCTACATATACGAACTAGTCCCTTAATTTTTTAGATCTGAAATTTTGCACACGACCTTTTCTGAACAAGAAGCCGCTCATTTATCGGAACCGCCGATATCGGACCATTACAGCATATAGCTGCCATACAAACCTAACAATCTGCATCAAGTGCTTGTATGGAAAACTTTTTCATTTGTCAAGACAAACTCATCAAATTTGGCGCGACCGATCAAAGTATGAATAATATGAAAAAATATGTTGGGCAGGATATGTAGATTCGTAGACATTTTTGAAACTGAGGCCTTAGCTATCTGGTTTTTCTCTAGAATTAATATTTATAAGGCATTTCATAGCCATATAGAGCGTAGTCAATCATTAAAACAAGTTCTAATAAGTCTTTCGGTTTAATTTGTCAAGTTTTGTAAAGAGAGCAAAAGCAAAAAAATTTTTTTTAAATGTATATAGTATACACTTATATAGATTACTAAAGAGTTAACGCATTCTTGTAAAATTAAGAGACTAATGTTAAATATAGTATTTTACTTACTTTTGGTACTGGACACCACACGTATACAAGTCTTCTGTTCTTCGTCCGCTTGATAACCAAACTTGCATTGACAAACCGAATTACGGCACTCCACGTTTTCCGGCTCCTTTTCAACGAAACATTCAGTAGACCGGGCACAACTATCACCAAGAACTGAAACATACGCAAAATTGTTAGAATTATCGAAAATAATTGAAGATCATACAAATATTAATGCTACCTTTCTTTTCCTCACAACGCCCCGATTTAAAATGCTGTTCAGAGGTGCAGGAACATTTCTTATCGATGCATGTACCCAACAATGGCTTACACTGCTCCGTTTCAATGCACTCATCGTCAAGTTCCTCCGCTGTTTACGTTAAAATAGATGTCATAAATACAAATAACTAGTTCTACAGTTCCACAGTGAACACTGTGCTTCAACTTACCCTCCTTAAGACACTCATCCTTAAAATGCACATAGCCTTTTTTGCATTGACAAGATTTTTCTCTTTCCTCACTTGTCGGCGAGGTGAAATCACAAATTGAGTTTTCTACTCCACACTCTACATCTGCATCGCAATTAGCACCAACACCTAAATACATACATATATATACAATGCTAGAATAAATGTTTCCGTTTGAGTCTTTAAAGTTAACCCACCTGGTATACAAGTGTTATTTCTTTCGAGGAAATTCTCCTTACATGTACAGTAACTATTTAGGCATACTGTATTCGCCACCGTACTGCAGGCCTCATTCGTTTCACAAAATTCGCCGAGACCCTGTTTATAGACGCACAACTGTTGCAATTCATCGTACTGTGCGTACTCCTCACAGGTGCAACGTCTTGGAATTATCGTAGGGCAATGGGCCGCGCCGAATGGACTGCATTGGCTGTCCGAGGTACACGATAAGGTATATTGGATTGCTATGGTGAATTTGTTGAAATATGAAAGAGATAAATATATAATTGGTTAAAAATAGTAAATATAGACAAATTTTCGTTTCTGGAACGTAAGTAAGTAAAGACAATGCTAAAAAATTGTCAACAAATAATTAGAGAACTTTTCTTTAGTATTTCATCCTAGAAGGCCTTACAAACCTTTCTAGAAACTTTTTGTAGGGTACAAGTTTGAAAGGCTTTAGATGTGTTCCCCAGTAATTGGATTCTGATAAATCTTATAATAGTTTTTTTCTAATATTTGATCACAGAATTTTTTATTTTAATACATAAGATACATCGAGCCAAGTTCCTATCGCCAATTTCTACAATAAGCATACGATATTGATATCATCGGCCTCAACACCCGCGGCCGTTAGTTCTGCTTTCTCCAGACTGCACAAGGAAGCAAAACAAATGGGTCTGGCAGTGAACGAGGGCAAGACGAAGTATCTCCTGTCATCAAACAAACAGTCATCGCACTCGCGACTTGGCTCTCACGTCAGTATTGACAATCATAACTTTGAAGTTGCAGATAAATTCGTCTATCTTGGAACTAGCGTAAACACCACCAACAATGTCAGCGTAAAAACGCAGGATAACTCTTGCCAACAGGTGCTACTTCGAACTGAGTAGGCAATAGAGAAGCAAAGTCCTCTCTCGACAAACAAAACCAAACTCTATAAGTCACTCATAATTCCCGTCCTGCTATATGGTGCAGAGGCTTGGACGATGTCAACAACGGATGAGTCGACTTTGCGAGTTTTCGGAGAAAAGTTCTGCGAAAGATTTATGGTCCTTTGCGCGTTGGCCACGGCGAATATCGCATTCGATGGAACGATGAGCTGTACGAGATATACGACGCCATTGACATAGTTCAGCGAATTAAAAGACACCGGCTACGCTGGCTAGGTCATGTTGTCCGGATGGACGAAAACACTCCAGCTCTGAGTCGTTTGAGTCTGCTGAATAGTTGGAAGCGAATATAGCGGTTCCGGCGCGAAAAACTCACGAAGATTGAATTCGGTATACGATGGTGCATTATAGTGGTGCAAAAACCAAGAGTTATCGGCCCATAATTCCGGCCTCTTTTTACGAACAGCGTATAATACTCAAATAGTATTTCTCGTTGACGTTTGGCCGGTCAGAAGAAATTCAGAATTGACCACACCGCGATCGAAAGAAACTGCCAACATAACCTTGATTTTTTTCCTCCTTTGACGTGTTTTTTTTTTTTTTTTTGGCTTCGAATCACTTTTATCACGATATTCAGCAGATTGATAATTTGTTTCTAGATCGTAAGCATAGATCCAAGACTAATCAGCAGTAATAATACTTGTCATGACATCCTGGTAGTCGGAAAGCATTATTCTACAGACGTTGTTTTTCAAAAAAAATTGAGTGATTTTGAAACCACTCGTGGCTTTACTTTTCTTAGGCTCAATTGGTTTTCACCGATCCTTTCATATTCCAACAATGTCAGTGAGGTCTCTAAGTGTTAATCGTTGATTCTGAAGCACCAATTCCTTTATTTTATTCCTTTATTTTATGGCCGTCCTGGAAGTAGTTCGTCGTCAACGCGTTCTCTACCTTTTTTGAATAATTTGTATCAATCGAAAAACATGCTCGCGACAAGTAATAACAACCGCAGACCTTTTCCAATATTCTGAATATTTTTGTAGCCAAAGTTTAATGGAACTTCTTTTTGAATAATTTCGCTCATCATAAAAATCGCCGGATGCACTTCATATACTTCAGAAGGACAGGTGTATAAAGTCTTACTATTTTTTGCCCACAGTATTAAATTGTGAATTAAAAGGTACTTTTCTTTGTATAGGTGCACGTAGTTCCAATAGTTTATTCCAATGCAGTAACGGATGCTTTGTGTGACATAGCGCTGAAGCCATTTATTATAAGAAGTGGGAAATAAAACTCTTTTTATTTATCTTTTGAAACCTGGAAAGTCTTTTCTTTAAGCCAAAATAATATCGTGTGTCTCATATGTATGAAATACTCTTTATGCTTATAGCAAAAAAAGCGATTTTCGAAACACATTTTTCAAGGTTTACTGTACTTAAAACATGATCATCACTCTAGAAAATTTTACACATCTAAAAACGCTCCATATACCACATGCATGTATAAGGATCCTACCGCCTTATTCGAACATCGAAAATTCGAGTTCTCTCTTAAAATATTTTATCAAAATTACGGATAATATGTCTTCGAAAATCATATTGATTTCGTAGCACAAATAAATTTTAACACAACTACTTATAAGGACGATACTTACGTTTTCGGCAAGAGCGTAAATTACGTTCGTAGAAGTAATTATTTTGGCAAATACATTTTTTGGATAATGAATCGAATGTGTGCTCACATTCGTTGGCACTCTCCGCTATCTCACCAAGCTCTGAAACATAAATTTATGTAAATGTATTACAAGAATTATAGGTAAACAAATTTCTTCACAACTCACCTGCAAAGCATTTTCCATTACTTGGATAATACCCAGAGCTACAGAAGCAAATGTTGTGCGAGCAAATCGAATGCGGAAGTCCCGCACACAATTTACCATTCTCTGTGCAAGAGCTGCCATCTAAGTGAGAGGAAACATAGATGTAAACATGGGTTATAAAGAGAAAATGTAAGGTATGACATTTTAAAGTAAGTATAGTTTCGATGACGTCACTTTAGCGTAGATTTATTAAAATAAACTCTCGGACAGTATATTTGCCTACACTCCACTTAATTTATCTAAGCTTAACCGACGTCACAATTAATCGCTCACCTAAACTCTATTTAATTTTTCTATATAAGTATAAAAAGTTTTCATTTAGTAGTAAGTGTATTGATTTTTCCACATTAAACATGTTAATACTTACAAAGCTTTTCTTCCCCATCATCATCAGTATTCGATATCGTCGAGAAAGTCTTATCCTCATCATCGTAGCGGAATGCAGCTTGACGACGTCTATAGCGCGAGAAACGTCGACTGCTTGTGCTGGATGTGGTGCCAGTACCGACATTCTTAACTAACGGTGCCAATGGCTTCAACTCAAAAGCATCGATACTTGTTTGTACGGCGATTTCACGTGATCTCCGCTGCTGTTCATTACCACTTGCCTCCTCTTGCTCCGTCTCGTTATCGTCGGTGTCGTCAGTCAAATCACTACGACCATTCACCAATGCTAAAGTATCTTTACTGGTATCGCTAGTTGATCTCGATGACTTCGAGAGTTGTGATGTGCCGTCTGATGAGGGGGACTTCTCGTTGCCACCATCAGTTTTCGTATGGGTGTTTGTGTTAGTCGTGTCTGCGTTTGTGTTTGTGTGGCCTGTGAGTGTCGGTGTATTGGTTCGGGCATCTAAAACGGTTTTTGACGATTCCGAATCGCTTTGTGATACCTCGACACAGCTTAAACTAGTGCACCGCACATTTTCTCCTAAATCTTCACAGTCCGTATGCACGACACAGGCATCGCCAATTTCTGAAAACATAGTATTTATCATATTATTATATCATTTAAAAATTTTTCATAATTACAACTACACATTACACTTACTCATTGATTTACGACGACATATGTTTCCAGTTCTGTGATAATAGCCTTCAGCACATTTGCAAACATTGTCGAGACAGGCAACTGATTCGCGGTCATAACCGAAAAGGCAATCGTTATCCTGCAATAAAAAAATGTTTGTTCCATATTTTTTTTCTGTAACTCCTGATTTCTTGCCAACTTACCGTTTCGCATGTGCCATTCAAACCATTCAGTAGTCTACAACGTCCACCAACATAAGTGTATCCATCGGCGCAGTCGCAGACCCCGGATTTACAACTGGCTCCCGATGGCATAAGATTGCACTGAACTGTGTCTTCGCATTGGTCACCAATTAGTGACGTCTTCAGACATTTTGTCAAGTCGCTAGAGAAAACACTTTCAAAACTATCACATTCACAACTTGCCGTCGCTGAGGAACATGTTGCGTTTAAGGCTGTGCAATCATCGTTCGAAGCGCATGGCCAGATTAATGCATCGGTTGCTATGATCAAAGGTGGTGAAAAAATAGTCAGATAATAAAAATATTAATACTATTTTGTAGAATTTATTTTGTTGTATTTTAATTGAAAATGATATCAATATTATTTTTTTCTTAGAAGTTTTTAGGTTAGAATAACAGATTGTTAGGTCGAGTAACACCGACTTTCCCCAAAGAAGATGTAGAAATGAAAATGATCATACTCTACATTTTAAAACAAACAATCTTTCCGACGAAATCGGATTTTTTTCACACTAAATTTGAACTTAAAGAGTCTTTTATGAATGCTTTAGACTAATAATCTTATCTAACGCAAACGGTCACAGTTGTCTCAAGTAAGACGAGGTAGTAACATCTACATACTTTCTCCTACACTGTGCAGCTCTCGTCAAACAGACGTTGAAACATCGTGGTAGACTTATGTACCTAGGGCGACCATAGCGAATTAGTTAGAATAGATTTTAACCGCTTCAAGGGGTTAAGGTTAATTAGAATTTTCAAAAAATTAATTTTTTTTTTACATTTTCGTTAAGTGTAATAACTTAAAAATATTTCCTAAAAATTTCACGTTGATCCGATAATTAGTTTTTGAGTTATTCGAGAAATAAGAAAGAGATCTCGGGCACTTCAAAGCAAAAAGGCAAGCTTTAAACGCGTTTTTCTCAAAACTATGTTTTTTGAATCGGTGACAACTGTAACTCGAAAACCGTTGAGTAGATTTTAATGAAATTTATACAGCTCTTAGAATACATAATAAACTCGGACCTGACCGAAGGATTTTTATTTTTTTGGAAATTTCGATTTTTAAGACCAATTTTTGTCCGATTGTTTTTAGAGGAATCTCCAAGGACTTCAAGGTCACCGCAAGTACCTTTTTTTGGAACAGGGTCAACACAAACAACTATAACTTTGGAAATTATTTTTTTTTTTTTTGAAATTTTCGTGACTTCAAGTCAACACATCCCATAATAATGCCATATTACTACTTTTGTAAAATATCACGATTTAGTAGCAAAAAAAAAATACAGGAAACTCTCATTTTTTTGTGCCTCTGACTACCCCTAACCCTTAAGAAATCACAAAGAACCGGCAAACGATAACTAGCAAGCAAACAAGAAAGTTACCCAATTTTCTATACCATCTGAATACTATTGACAACTTTGAAGACCCATTAAGCTTTTACGAATTTATTCGCTTATGAAAATGTAAACTTTCTGTTCATTAAGATTATCTGGAACAATACAAGATCTTACATAGTACGAGTAGTTTTCGAGAGGAATAATGTTAGATACGTAGGGGCTTACTCATCAAACTCTTCATACTACAGTTTCCAAAATTGGGAGGTTGAGCGACTTTGGTTCAGTTAGTATGCCTAACGTCGGGTAAATATTATTTTTGAGCTTTAGTGAGAATGCTATTCAACTCGTTCTGATCTCATTCGTTTTTAATAATCTAGCTTCCTCGAGTATTTGTAGAGGTCAATTTGTATATTTATCTTGAGATTAAATAGTTTTCTACTTTTATTTATTTATGGCAAGACAATTATTAAGTACCATTTAATCTATGGCACTTAAATTTGAAGTTGAGTCGATTAAGCCATTGTCCGTCTGTCGGTATGGTTATATGCAACCTAGTCCGTCAGGTTTTGAGATATCACTCTGATTGATTTTGCACCCGTTCTTTTCTCACCAAAAAGCTGCTCAAGACAGCAGTGTAATCTCCGAAAAAATTGTCCTGAACGAATCACTATAGCACATACGATAGCTGTCATACAAACTGACCAATCCAAATAAAGTGACGTAAGGAAACTTTTGTGTTTGTGAAGGGTATTATATTTACGGTGATTGAGTGAGTTCGATAAAAACAGCATTAGTTCATGAGACCATAAATGATACCATATACCATATATTTATGTCTCATTTCTACTAGGTTATATTATACTTGGGTAAGATCAACGTACATGCATTAACAGTTTTTCACCACGAGTTAAATGGTCTAATCGGACAGAATACATAGGTTGCTATACATATTTCTGGACTAGGCAACACTAAGTGTTGCCAGGTGCAATCTGACATTTCCATTGGAAAGTTTGACATTTTTTAGCATAACATCACTCAGAACGTTTTGTCATTTAATCGTGAATTGTTTTATTTACAGGGAATTAAAAAATTCATCTCGGCCAAAAAATGGAATTAACTCGTGAACATTTTCGTGCGATCATTTTTCATAACTTTCGACGTGAATTATCACGACAAGAGTGCATCGATGAACTAAAATCTTTGTATGGCTATGAAGCACCATCCTATAGCACTGTGAAAAACTATTACAACGAATTCAATCGTGGCCGACGCTCGCTCAAAGACGAATTCCGTGAAGGTCGTCCAAAAACAGCCGTTGTGCCAGAAAACATCGATGCCGTACGTGAACTGATAATGCAAGACCGTCATGTAACATACCTTCAGATAGAGGCATGCCTATGCATTTCTCCCACCAGCATACATTCGATATTGCATGAACACCTGGCCGCAAAAAAGGTTTGTTCTCGTTGGATCCCGCACAATTTGACAATCGCTCAAAAAAAGGCTCGAAATGCTGAAAAAATACGAAATACGACGAATCATGGATCTATGCGTATGAGCCCGAAACAAAACAGCAGTCGACCGTGTGGGTCTTCCAAGACGAGCCAAATAAAACGAAAAAAAAAACATTTTCGTTGATAAATATGCCTATTTTCATTATTAGGCCAAAAATATATATGTAGCAGCCCTCGTATTCCACACACATTTTCTTTGCATACTATATTTAGACATGTTAACTCGGGTGCATAAACAACTTTAAAGTTAAGTTGAACGTCAAATTAGCTGATTTTTTGTGCCGATGTACATTGTTGCGATAAATTGCCTGCAAAAGTTTGCATTTTGCTTATTGATTTGATGGACAAGTAAATTCATCATAAGTTCTCAGTGTATAATATTTCGAATTGTAGTATATCGTATGCACTGAGTCACTCTCGATGTAAGTCGTAAATAGTAAATTACGTTTCAATATTGCTACAAATATATGTATTTGTCTTCAACGTTATATTATTAGTTTATTTATTCAAATTTACAAATAACAAGTAAGAAGCTACTAAATTCGAATGTAACCGAACACTTTGTACTCTTGCTACTTTCAAGGAACAAAATCGCCGAAATAGCTTTAGGTCTTAAGGTTTATGGGATCTACGGCAAGTTTTCAACAAAATTTATCCATTTTAGTTACAAAGATACATTATTGATTATTATTGTTGTTCGAAAAATACGCTCTCTGAATTCCATTAAAATAACTCCCACATTGACCTTAATATTTAAGGGTTTCATATAGTCTCATAAACTTATAAGTTATAACGATTCGAAAACATAGCATTGAAAATTGTAACTGTGTAAACTCATTTTTTTATGTAATTCAACAACATTTTTTTTTAAACAAGTATAAAAATTTATAATTTTACGACTTTACGATGCTTTATGACAGGTTGTTAGTACCCCAATTATAATATAGACCGACAAAAAGTCTGCCATACTCACTAGGATCCACATATTCGGAATGTGGGTCCTTGGAAAGTTTTGTTATTGTAGCCTTAGTGGTTTACAAGCTATGTAAATTAAACATATAGTGGGCGGCGCCACGCCCCAACATAATTTTGATTTTTGACCTGCTTTAACGCGTTCTCGACCTTCTTTGAATAATTTGTGCCAATCAAAAACACTTTCTCGCGACAACCAATTATCACCGAAGGCCTTTTCCAACATTGTGAATGCTCAAAAAAATATTTCGATAAATAGGTTTTCGGCGAAATTTATATTAAAAAGTCATACTATTTTTTGCCCACAGTACTCTACTCGTATAACCCTAAATATATATAAGTCGTTCATTTTAAGGTGATACAGAAACCATAGCAACATGTTGCAAGGCTATGAAAACTAAATGTAACTACTTGATAATTATACACGAGCCACTGGTTTATAAAAAAAAAATCGTTTGAGCTATTTTCGCTAAAAAGATAAAAATAAAAACACTTTAGAACGCGGGATTCAATTACCTCAACCCTAATTATTTTTGTACTGGAATGAGATTGCGCCATAACTTTACATGCATATAGTATATTGCCAGCACGAATGCTAAAATCAATAGGTCAAAGGTGATATGTAACGTTGAACTAGACATGTGTGTACACTTTGACATTCGAACATATTCATTCAGATGTATAATATACATATTTATACTTATGTATGTATATAAGTTATTCACATTGTTGCTACGTAAGGCCATAAAATAACTCACTTAACAGAGTTGCAATAAACATTATTATAAAAATTGGATTTACTAACATCTTTGCAGACGAGGGTATTACACTAAGTCTATGACTCTTTGAAGCAAATATTAAATATTCCAAAGATCAACTCGATGCTCATAAAGTTAGTTGTCACGATTGATATTATATTTATAAAGAGTGGAATTTAGTGAAATTGTTGATTTCTAAATGTGGTTACAATCTTTATTAAGCTAACAAAATATAGTTTAAAAATACCTTAACTCCTATTAGGGACGAGTTTTCTGGATCCGTATACAGTATACATACGAACAAAGCGCGACATCCTTGCGCCAAGAGCTCTGGTTTCATTACTTTCATATGACTTTCACATATCCAAAGGCGGTTAAAAAGTCTTAGAACTATAAATAGCTTTGTGTTAGTCAAAACTGTTCAGTGAGTCGATTCGTATCAGATATTTAAAAGTGCTTTCTACTAGAAGAAATATTTTCAATTTCATTAATGTTATGAGTCCTTAACAGCGGTAACTCGTTTGAATTGTTATTCTACCACTTCTTGGAAATATGGTAAACAGCGATGAGCTAACACCTAAAATTGAAGAATATTCTCCCATTCATATTCTCGAGGCAACCGCCCAGGAAATCGGATCCATAAATAAATATAACTGTTTGTTATAATTCCGAATATTCTTGCTTTGTGAAGTTACTAAATATCACTAATTTATCAAGATGCCCCTGTATACACGCCTAATAAGTTCAATAGAAGTAAAAAAAATCCCCTCTATCAAACAGATGTTCAGAATTTTTTATTTTATCGGTAAATAGAACATTTATTTATATATAGGAGGTGTGTTCAAAAAGTATCGCGAATCGTAACTGACAGTTTTCTTCGATTGCAAGGGCGTGGAGCATCTTGAGTTCTTACCACAGGGGAGAACGGTCAATAAGGAATATTACCAGCAAGTTATGCGCAATTTACGCGAAGCAATCCACCAGAAACGCCCGGATTTGTGGAAGAACAAAAATTGGCTTTTGCGCCACGATAACGCCCCTGCTCACACACATCGTTGCTTGTGCGCGACTTTTTGGCCAAAAACAACACACTAATGATGCCGCAGCCACCGTATTCCCCAGATCTGGCCCCCCTGTGACTTTTTATTGTTCCCTAAACTGAAGAGGCCCATGAAAGGACGACGTTACGCTTCTCTTGACGAGATAAAGACGGCATCGAAGGAAGAGCTGAAGAAGATAAAAAAAAAAATGATTTTTTGAAGTGCTTCGAAGATTGGAAAAACCGTTGGCACAAGTGTATAACATCTCATGGGGATTACTTTGAAGGGGACAAAATAGATATTCATGAATAAATAAATAATTTTTGAAAAAACACAAAATTCGCGATACTTTTTGAACACACCTCGTTTTGGAGTTTTCATGGAAAATTTAATCCATTCGTTTAAGGTGGAATTAATAGACAACAAACTCAAGCTATGAGTAAAACAACTTCTACTCATTTACATAAGGTATTCCACGATAAAAGACCGATAGGATTTTAATGCACTGAATGTTGGAAATAAGAAGATTTGAGCAGAATTCTTCCAGTTCTTACATTAAAAACTGCTTCCAAAACATATGAATTGCATAAAACATGATTCATAACCTCATTTGAAAGTCCACAATAATATGATCCGATTGGTTGGTTGTAGCGGTTATCTAGTCTCCTTGACTAGGGTAGTAAGCTACGGATTGGTTATCATCGAAGTCATCTAACGATAGGCCCAGGAAACGTGCTGTTTCGACGGGATCGACTCAGAGGAAAAAGGGTTTTAGATGACTGAAATTCGCTGGGCATGCAAAGAGGTGGTTACGCACGCTGGCTGTATGTTTAGTATGTCGTGGTTGATTCTGGATAAGTAAGAGTTTAACCAAAACGAAGTTGCACAAAAGTAACTCTAGATTCTCGGGGCAACTCGAGCTTTTCGACTGGAATATATGGGAATTAGACTTCAAGTACGCCATTCAATGGCGTGAAGTCGAACAAGATGTTGATGACTCCACTATGAATGTTGAACAGTGCGTGTCAAAAGTTGATTGCGTCCGAAATTTGGGCACGGTGCTTTCGATGTCGCCAACGTAGTCAAATAAAGACCTCTTGAAATTCCTAGGAGGCGGCTCAGTTTTAAGTAAACATTTGCTGAGATGGTTTCTGTAAAAATTTTATGATCCGATACTTCAGGTTTATTTAGTTTCACAAAAGTACACCTTTTCACCGATAACCCCAAGTCTCAATCGACTGATATTGTTTACATTTTGTAAATTTGCATACATAAATGTTGGTCACTCACACAGCATCAGATCTAAGTGATTGAGTTTTTGAAGTAACCAATTTTATCTCAACCTAGAATTTGACTAAAAATACTTATTTTTCCAAAACTGCGATATATTCCAAAGTTATAAAATCTTCAATTTCATTTTCACATATGTATGTATAGAAGAATCATTTATAGTTAAATCACATTATTCTGCTCATAAATAGATCACTTTCATTGTCACTTTAAACTCGTATACCTGCAAGTATTCCTATTGTTAGCAATAATACTGTTACTCCAAAGCGCTTTCGACCAATTTCCGGCATTTTGACAATTTCACGTTCACTTTGCGAGTTTCAGAGTTAAACTGGCGAATATGCAATTTCTTGCGATCCAAATTTAAACTTTTCATGAACATTATAAAGCCGAATTATTGACGATAATCTAATCATCAAAGATATGTTAAGTAAACCAGGTGTTTATCTCATTGATTTTATAACACACTTGTGTTAGGCAATACCATGAATTCAATATAACTAATCGACTTAGTCACAACAGTATTTGTGTATGAGTGTGATTGAATGTAAAAGCCGACCATCTGCATTTATTTGGACGCTTTGCTTATCGCGTCTACTAATTAATTAGCAGTGGATTTTTATTCTGTGTTTTTTAACCCCTACAATACCGTTTTTAGAAAGGAAATTATGGTTGTTTTGCACTTAATGTAATTTGGAAAGTTGGGGTCATAACATCGGTCGGTTATTTTTTTTTTTAATTTTTTTTATTTTGCCAAAAAAGTTTGCCATGTGAAAAGAATATCCCTTGCCCGGCAAAAACTCTAAACAGAATTTATAGTAATTTAAGTCCAAAGTTAGCATATAAAGTTCTAATACAATCTTTTCGATACTGACATTAAATAAAAGTAAATATACCAACAGAAAAAGAGAGAGGCCGAAATACGTGAGTATGAAGAGAGCAAAGTCAACCGGATATTCGAAAATCTTTATTTTAAGTATATGGGGGTTAAGGAAAGTATTGGTCCGATTCCACCCGTTTTTGACATATAGACATACCATTACAAGAGAAGGATTATCCCTTAATTTCAGTTATATATATCACACATTGACCGACATTTTCGACCAAAAGTCAACTATAGGTACCAGGGTCTAAATATTCTTTGCCTAGAGGCTAGAACAATTTTTATTGGGATCAAACAATTTTTTGTCATTCGCGTAAAGTTATATCCCATTATATTAATTGCCTCTTGATTTGTGTACTGGGAACTGAACGAATCCAGTGGAATTTAAAATTGTGTTATATGAGAAGTAGGCTTAGTTGTTGTCCGACTGCGTCCATTTTCACAGTGCGACTCAAGAATGTAAGAAGAAATCAGTTGGTCAAGCCTCGCGATATGGGATTTCACCAAAACATGGCCAGTACCACGCCCATCATCCAATCTTCACTCGAGTTCCTATGAAGCCCTCTCATGCCATCTCGGTGGTAAAATTGAATGTCTCTGGCGTATTTAGTTATTGATTTATTGCGCTTTTATTTGTTTTTAACAATAACGTTGTATGGGGAGTGAGCGGGGTTATCCTCCGATTTCATCTATTTTCACAGTGCCTGTAGAACTTCTTATAAGATTTGTACTCACAAATTTGGTTGTTGTAGTTTAAGTGGCTTAGGAGACATATACATTAAACTTGTTAGAGGGCGGGCCCACGCCCATTTTTCAAAAATGTTTTCCCAAAGATACCCCCTGCTATAGCGATCCTCTGTACCAAATAACAGCTTTTTATCTTAATTTAGTGCTTAGTTATGGCACTTTATATGTTTTCGGTTAATGTCGATTTGTCCGATTACGCCCATCCACGAACTCTAATTTTTTTTGTACCAAGGAACCTATATACCAAGTTTCATCGAGATTTGTAAATTTTTACTCAAATTACAGCTTGCACAGACGGACGAAGAGACAGACATTCAACCCGATTTCAACTTTTTCGGCATCCTGCTCATTTATATACATATGTATATACCTGTGATCAAATTGAAAGGTGAATTTTGTCCATTTCATCTCCTTCAAAGTAATCCCCTTCCACTGCAAAACACGTATGCCAACGAATTTTCCAGTCATCATAGCACTTGGGAAAATCCTCCGTCGTGATGGCCATCAGAGCCTTCTACGATTCAGCTTTTATATCCTCAATTGAGTCAAAACGGTGTCATCGGAGTGGTTATGTGAATTTGCTGAATAGCCAGAAGCTACACGAAGGTAAATCCGGCGAATGCGGTGGTTGCGGCACGATGTTAATTGAAAATATGGCGAAATTATCACGAATAACCAGACATAGTAAAAATTGAAGAATTCACTTTTGGAGCCTCACAAAACGACGCGTATTTCAAATACTAATAAATATTTTAACGTGCAATTTAGCATAGATATCTCTAACAGTTATACCAACTTACAGAAAAAAATTACCGATTCGAAAAACACGCGAAGTACATAGAAATTAAAAATTCACCTTTCAATTTGATCGCAGTAGTATATATAACCCTATATCTATCTCCTTTAGTTTTCGGTGATACATATAGCCGTTAGGTGAACAAAAATATGATACCCTGCAGCAACTGGTTGCAAAAGTATAAAAATAACAGGCTAACTTTTTCAATCGATATCTCAAACAGTTTTTGAGTTATAGTCTTTTGAATTATTCAGTTCCATCAGCATTTCCCTTTATATTTAAACGATTTTTTTCACGAATCATTTTTCGAATTTGCTTGAGTGATTACACGGATACAAATAATTTACAAGTTAAAATACTATAATTAACTAACTATATAAATTATACTCTGATTGAAAGAATAACAATATAAAGATACAAACCTAGAAAAAAAGTTGCTTAAGCAAAAACTTTATCTAAGAAGTTTTTTGAAAAAGCTTAGACTTAACCATAATCCAGATATAAAAATAGGTATCTTATTGCCTGGAAATTAATGAACGAATTCTAAGTAAATCATTTTATTCACTGCAAAAACACATTTGTACGTTCACATGTTCATATACTTGTATATATACAAATTTTTAAAGTCACAGAACATTTTTCACGGAATTACTAGCTGTGAAAGGGTTAATGTGTTGATTTCGCTGTGTAACCGAGCACCTGCTAAATACAAATAACACCTGTGGTCATCAAATACTTATATTGCCTACATTATTCCATTGTTCATACACACCTTGATAACTAAACAGTTCAAATGAAATTATTTAAATGCCAACTAGCTAATCAAAAATGCCATCGACGAGTAACTCTAAAATTATTTCTCTCACTTTTCTTTCGTATGTATGCAACAATTATTCTTAAAAAGTAGCATACTACTTACATGACTCATATAAAACTCCTTATTTTTATAGCAAACAAAGGGTAAAAAGTCTGTGTAGGTATATTCAATGTAGAGATGATATTTTAACTGTTTGTACTTCTTTAACATCCGGCAGAACTGAGTTTTTTTATTAGACAATGCAAATATTATTTTTTTCCTATAAAATAGGTTTTCCGTTTTGCTGATAAGATAATGCTTTTCAATGGATATAGTTCAATCAGGAAATATTCCCATCAACTTTACTGTGTAGCTAAGCTTGGTCAATACAGGATTTCGCATATATTCATGTCATTAGTATCATCTGATACCAAAGCATTACAATTTTGCCACATTTCGTAACTTTTGGTACCAAATTTTTTATACCATCAACAGGGTATATTAAGTTTGCCACGAATTTTATAACACACAAAAGGAAACGTCAGAGACTTTTCAAGGTGCTTTCCAAATCAAACAAGACTTTTTGAATCTAGCGCCCCCTCGTGGTGTCATCTATCTGTCGACTGATGCGTTAGAATCTGTTATGTTTATCGATCTTGTTAAGTGTCAGTATGTTTGAGTTATCGGTGCGAAAATGAGCTTCGAACAAAGAGCCAGCATTAAATTTTGTTATAAAATTGGTAAAACTTTTACAGAAACGTTTCAATTGATAAAACAAGTTTATGGAGCAGTTTAGTAGCAGAGTGCACGAGGGGTTTCAACGTTTTCAAAGTGGTCGTGAGGACATAAATGACGATCAACATGTGGGCCAATCAAAATCAGTGGTCACCGAGAATTCCATTGATTTCATCATGTTTGACTGACCATTCAAAAGGCTTGCACCGGCATACTGGCGACCATACCGGCCAACGAGCTAAAACACTCATTCGACAAGCTTTTGGACGGTGCAAGCAGCTGGACTGAAGCAGAAGGAGACTATTTTGAATAAAATGAATTGATTTTGCCGAAAAAAACCATTTGTTCTTTTGTTTTTTTTAAGTCCTGTTTACTTTGGAACGCACCTTCTACAATAAGCTGAGTCGATTTACTCATGTCCATCTGTCTGTCAATCTTTGTATATCTGTCTGTCAATCTTTGTATGTATCTTTGTATATATGTATGCAAACTAGTCCCTCAATTTGTGAGATAGCGTTCTGCACCCGCCCTTTTCGAACGAAGAAGGTGCCCATTTCATTTTCGTTCACTAAGTAATTTCGTTTGATGACAACAGCGGATCTTATTGCATTTTTTCGCAGCGAACTTCATACTTTACAGCCTTACCGTTTAATTTTTATTTGAAAAGCTTGTTTGTAAAAAATTGCTTACCTTTTTTGGAATATTACTTCTTTGGTGCCCCATCGAAGTTGGAAGAGCGAAAACAGAAAGGCAGGTAAAAATGCAGTTCAAACAAGGCGAAAATTATGTGATATGAAAGGAGAAGATGTGTTGACCTAAAGTTTATGCCAAAATTGGTTTGTAAAATTTCGTTTCGTCAATTTTGTTCTTGAAGATGAATCACGTATTAGTAGGCCTCTTAAAGCCGATAAATTATAGCCGTTGTTCGATGCAAATTGTCGAATAACAGCTCGAGAGTTTGCTGAAAGATTAAATTTGTCTAACGTGACCGTCCACAAGCACACGAAACGTCTAGAACTAATTTTGAAACTTGTCATATCGGTTGCCCGTGTTCTTACAGAACAACATCTGCTTCGTCCCATTAACGATTGTGGTTTGCTTATCAAACGTCCAAAAAATTACCCAAATTTGAAAGGCATAGTTACTGCAAAAGATCAAGGTGTAAAAAGGATAAACCAGTTCTAATTACTTCCTAGGCCGATAGTCACCAAACAAAGGTTATGTTGGTTGCTTGATGGGATCTTAAGGGGTTGTTTATTTTGAGCTTTTACCCGACAACACCACTATTAATTCGGAAGTGTATTGTGATCAGGTGAACAAATTGAGTGACACAAAGAAGAGGCCAGAATTGATCAGTATGGTGTTCCACAGAATAATGCGAAACCTCATATAAGTTTGATGGCTCGCCAAAGCTTTTGCAGCTTGAACCCATTATATGGTCCAGACTTGGCAGCTTTGAACTATTACTTCTTCCGGTCTCTGCAAAATTTTTTTACATGGGAGAAACTTTACGTCAGCTTAGATCACGGAAAACCAAATTGGCTAGTGTTTTGCCTGAAAGTATATAGTTGCCAGACAAACTAACCGAACAAAGTTCCTGTAAGGAATCTTTCTTATTTGTGAAGAGTATTATAGCTTCGACAAAACCGAAGTTAACGCTTTTTCTTGACCCGTTTTTAACAAAATATTTTCCCTGTTTTAAATCGTTTATTATAACAATATTGAATATGTTCCATGGTAATACCACAATAATACACGCCCGGATCTTCTAGTAATTTTATGTTTAGTTTATGTATTAGATATAAAAAATTATAAAAATCGCATATCACTCAAACCACATGACCCAACGACACTCGTAAAAGCTCTTAAATTAATGTGCAAATTTTCATGTACAAAAATATCTACTTGTACATTCACTTTCAAAACATTTAACAACATTTACTGTATCACTCAATATATTTAAATAGCTTCGACCACAAAAGCTAAGGTCAGTTATTTTCAGAATATTATTCCAAATATAGCATGGAATTACAATGATGAGCTGCTAATTTGTCATCGTTTATTTCGATTACATTTGGTAAATTAATTGTGTCCTTAATTTATTTGGGGGACGTTCGATGTACTTATAACTAATTAATCCTCATATTTAAAGAGAGACCTCAACTGAACAAAACTGTCCATTTTACCGCTGCCACTATTACACTGCTTATTATCCACACGTCATTATACTGTATTAATTAATCGTAAATTCTAATGAGAATAAGAATGAGTATAATCCCCCGTTACAATCAAATTATAGTAATGTTTAGGCAGACAACTGGACATCCTCGTGACACTAATAAACTTAATAATTTTAGTAATTCGGGTGACATAGTTTTATTGATGCTAACATATATTTTTACAAATTTTGAAGCAAAAAGTGAGTTAATATTTCTGTTTTCGTAAATAAAAGTACTCGTATTTAACGTTATAGATAAACACTCTTGCTTCATCAACTGGGAGAACGCTTCTCTCACCAAAACTTTATCTAGAAGTGCTATGCTCCTCAGAAACTTCTAATTGTCTTATTTAATTTGAGTGTAATTGACTCTCTCAAATACTAACAAATCGTAATATTTCGTACTCTATTATGATAGCCAAGTTTTTGATGCGATATTATCAAAAAAAAAATAGTTGAGGAGTGACGATAATTGCCTAAACTCAATGACTGTGTAATAACTGTGGCCCCGCCTCTAATTAATGTTACAAACTACATGAGAATATTACCCGCCACAGTTTGCTAATATGATATGAAACTGGAAAAGTCGTATAATAACATCACAACTATATATCATTCAGTTTAGTAATAAGGACAATATTTTATTTCATAACACATATTTGGTTGATTTGAACCGAATTCGTAGAAATTACGTGAACATAACAACCACTCCAAGTTCTTTCGTTGGCGGTGTTTTTTTACGTGGCGGGTCCCAAACCCGGCGCACAACCTCACTTTAACTCGCCTTCAAACGGCTGAGTTTTGGTTACCCAGAGGATACCAGGTCTAAGACCGGAAGTCGTGAGCTGCTTTAGCCATATGTAAAAGAATCGTTTCTGACCACTCTCAAATGAATGGCGCTCAGAGTACTTTCCTGACCTACGTGAATTTCTGCACACGCCTCCATCCTGCTGGCGTAAGCCGATGATGTCGATATCAGTGGTCATAACAACCGCGCCGTTAGCTCTGCTAGGTTGGCAACAATCGTTATGATTTACGTGAGTACCTACTGGCGACGGCCTAACCTCACGGTGCTTTGAAGCACGTAGATCAATACAATGCGTTGATCAGCGCCCCAAAGTATAAATGCATTTTGCACGTATTTTTGGTACTTTTACTACCTTGGTCGGGTCCGAGGCCGAACTAAAGCCTTTGCCATACTTTGGGTCCGGCACCCGGCCGCAGTGCGACTCCACACTGGGTTGAATTTTTCAACCCTACCTGCTTTTAGATTAAACCACATCTACAAGGAATCTCTACAAAGGGCCAAACCCAATGAACAGATTGGATTAACTCCAAGGGCTAACTGCCACCACTGGTACCAGGTGAAAGTCTCTGGTAAGACCTTGTAGCTTTTGCTACTACCAGTTGAGCGCCCACATCTCAATGACTGGTGACATTTGTCGCTTGAACTTCAAATGTTTTTATATTAGGAATTTCATATAAAGTCTGTAATATAATTTAATGCAGAGTACTATAGCACTATTCCTGACGTAGACTATGCTAACATTTCAAGGCAAGTTCAGAAAGAAAGACATGGTGCATATGCATTTAAGTCGCCTCTTACGACAATGTCTGTCGTAAATTTATTATAATTACAATTACCACTGGTAAATTCTAACCTCTACCCGCAGGGGGAGATCACTGCTGACAGTCCTAACTTCGAAGTCGTAGATTATTTCTCCCACCTTGGAACCAGCATTAATACCAAAAAGCCTCGAAATCTAACGCAGAATAACTCTGGACAACAAGTGCTACTTTAGACTACTTTGGACTGAGTAGGCAATTGAGAACAAAGCCGAACAAAGACCAAATTTTTCAAGTCACTCATGATTCCCATCCTGCTACATGGTGCAGAGGCATGCACGATGACAACATCTGATGAGTCGTTTGTGCATTGGCAACAGCGAATACTGCAGATAGTGGAACGATGAGCTATACGAAATAAACGACGTCATTGACATTGTTCAAAATAAGAGAATCGGATCACTGGTTAGATCACGTCAACCGAATGTATGAAAACACTGCAGCTGTGAGAGTATTCGACGCAGTACTCCCCAGGGAAAGCAAAGGAAGACCTGCACTTCGTTGGAGAGATCAGATGGATCAGAGGTCCAATTAGATACCGGCTCCTATAATATAGTATATAGTCCTGGATGTAAAATTGAATGTCTCTGGCGCATTTTGGTATTGATTTAGCGCGATATTAGTAGTTTTTAACAAAACCGTTATATGGGCAGACGGCGATGTTACAATCCGATTTCACTGACTGACAGATAGTCACTCAGATTTCAAGTTATCTCATCATCTTGATCATGTATTTATATATAATTCTATATCTAACTCGATTATTTCTAGATGATATCAACAACCGTTAGATACACAAAACTGTTATACTTTGTAGCAACATAATGGAAGATATAGAGGGATAACCGTTTTTATAAAAAGAAAACTTGCAAGCACCTGAAGATATTTCGGGTACACTTAATTCTGCAAAATTGAGGGAGCACATAATCGGCTGAACTAAACTCTGCCTTAATTGTTAACATTATATTACTACAATATAAATGCATTCTACTCGTTTTTAATCAAACTCTTATGGTATATTTTTCTATATGAGACTCCTTAGTCTAGTAGACGAAATGTGAAGCTCTATCAAAATTTAGGGATAATTAAAATATGTATGTTTTCAAAGTGATAGAATGAAAAGTAAGAACATAACCAAGCATGTCATATGTGATTTTACATCTATACATATAAATATATACACATATACAAACATACATCTTTCTATCAATAATAAATAATAATCACCATTAAATCGGTGAGTAATCGATACGAATGCGTTCTTGTATTAATGTATGAATGTGCCGACATGCATAAATGTTTAAAAGCACAAGATACAGCGAATCTACATATGTATGTATGTATGTACATATTAACAACAACATTTTGTATTTTTGTACATAGCCATACATACACATTCATACATACAATATGTGAAAGTGTGCTAAAACGCTCATATCAAATGCGAGAAGCGAAAGTGTCGTATTGAAAATAAAGAAAAAAACAAAAAACGGGACAATCGCTACGACAAAGGTGTGCGCGCTAAAAATACACACACACACATATGTATGTATTATATATAGTATGTACCAAGGCACTCACACACATTGCAGGTTTGCACGCGATTTTTGTGATGGCGCCCCCGTTGCCCAACTGGAAAAACAGGCTTGTCTCCCCATTAACTACGAATATTAAACACGACAACAGTAGCAACAGCAACAACAAACCAAAAAAGAAACGTTCAAATGAATAACGTTATGTTTACATATACTTATGACTGTGATGAGCGATGGGAAAGATAACCAAAACTAATAACAAAGTTCAAGAAAACATTTTCCAACTTATTCTTCGACTTAACATAACATTTTCCAACGCTTGTATTTGCTTTTTTATTTATTTTTCTTTTTTGCTTTTATTTGATTTAAAATTGATGAAATAACGGGCAACCTTCTTGCGTAAAGGCATGTACAGCCGCACCCGCCAATATACATACATACTTTCAGGCGCGAATGTACAGTTATATTTGGTCTTGCATTTTGCATTTCTGTTTTGAATATACATATGTTTGTTGCACATACAGTACCCGAACGATATGAACTTTCAAGTGGAACTTTGAGGTACTTAATTATACTTGTAGTTCGTAAATAAATATAAACTTTTAGCTGCAAGCACTTGTGGCACCATCATTAAAGGTAAAAATAAATATTTTATTTGCATTCGGAGTATTCTTATATTTGTAAATGTATATATATATGTATGTACATATGTAAGTAAGATACTCGTTAATATTATCTTATTATATAATTACGGTGCACTGCAACTGCACTTTGACCGGATAGATACTTTTCTCAGCCTGGATCAAATAGAACGGCCAACAAATTCGATTAAGTGGTTACTTCCTCGGATAAAAAACAACCTTTTTTCAAATTTTTTTTTTCTTATACAACAAATGAAATATTTTATTAGAATTCTTTATTGCCACAAAGATACACTATTAACAAAGAAATTCTGAAATTTTTAGAAAAATATATTTTAACTCGATTATTGCGACGCCATTTCCGATGATCTGTAGGTAAAAATATGCAGGCTAACTCTTCACAAGATCATTTTAAGTGAAAAAATACGTGTTTTAGACTTAATTTACAACTTGGACGAAAGAAAAAACTGAAAATTGGATTTTTGGCTGACATTTTTACAAAAAAATTTAAATATCAGTGAAAATTTCGCGACATTTTCTTTTTTCAAATAGTTGTAATCGAAGAAACAGTTCTTGGTTCAAGTCTTTAAGGATTGTATCTCAAAGACCTGTGTAAAATTTCATGAAGATCAGTTTAGTAGCTCTCGAGAAATCTTACCAACTGACTTCAAAAACACAGTTTCGAGGAAATCGCGTTTAAAGACGGTGCATTTAGCCTCGCTAACCTCGTGTTCTCAAGGCTGTATCTCCGAAACAATTACTCGAATCCACTTGAAAGTTTAGGAAAATGTTTTAGTTGTAGAATTTAATAAGATAATAAAGAAATTCGATTTTCGAAATTCGAAACCCATAAACCCATGTAACGCCTTAATACCGATGAGTGCCATTCTGATTTGAAAATTTGTTACTTGTCTTCATATTGTGCCGGAGAATAATTTTAGCAGATTACGCAGATCACCTAGCGGCCGATCGCGCCCAAGCCAATTGGTTCTGAACGTATTCGGAATTTTGTCGGAACCAGCATTTCATTTCGGCTAAATTCTTCCAAAATATTTTGGTAATGTTGTACACCGCTTTTTCGCCGTAATAGAAATGATAGAAACCTTTGGACTTCCAAAATTTTTCTAAGCCTCTGCCGGTATTTGAGATTTACAAGAGCTAATTTTGAAGCAACCTGAAGGTTCTGGTGAGTCACTATCGATTTCTGTAGCCTAGCGTTGTCCTAAACACAATTTCTCTGCTATTGGCCAAAGCTGGTCGCTTCTGGGCGATTCAGACGTTCCAGTTAATTACATTACAAGACTGAATTAATAGTTTGGCTGTTGGGGAGCAGCATATAGTAGGTGACATAGCAAAGCCTTCCTGCCTGTCTATTCTGGGTACCGCTGGCTCAACGCGATTGGAGCACGACCTTTTCCTTTAGCCTTTTCGTATGTTAAGTGGCCAACTTTGCATCACCAGTAACCACCCAAAAATCATGAATATCTCAATTTTTTTGCGATTAATTTCCGCGATCTACCAGAGCGCGATGCCTCTTTGACATCAAATTATCGGAATGGAATCCACCAAAATAAATTGCGCTTAATTGGCTGTTATAGTATGAGGAGTCACGATCACATTTTCATTCAACTGACTGGCGTTTTCACCTGGGCAAAGCAAGCAGTGGCTCAGTAGCCTCAAATTTGTATCAAAATGTGAGCATACAATTTTTAGTAAGCTCAAATTCATGTTTCCTTACCCTCAGAATAACGGCTATGTTAAAGTAATTGGGGACAGTGTCGTAGTTTTTTAAAAAAATAAATATTCAATTTATTGATTAAAATTAATTGCAATCATTTAAATTAACCTAGCTTACAACTTCAAAAAACAATTATGGTTGTAGAATGGAAAAAGCTTTTAATTTCAAAATACTAGCACTATTGGCCTTCAAATATATTTCATCAAATATGGCATACTTGAAAACATTTCTTGCAAAAAATTCAATTAATTTAAATAACTTATTAATGCGTTTCATTTATTGAAAAATGTGATCGTGGCATGCATTCTAACACGCATCTTTCCCCAAAGAAACGAACACCTACGCATAAAGCAAAAATTTGCACGAAAATTCAAAGGCAAACACTTTCAAGTACCATACTTGTACAGCAAGCCCACACTATTGCGAAATTCCCCACTTTCGTATGATGTAATATTTCTTTCTGTAATAAATGGGGCTTTCCCACACACGGCTGAAAATGTTTGGAAAGCAGCGAAAAGTAATAAACTGAAAGCTTCATTTATTAAATTTGCTATTTTATTTATAACCATCCAAATTTGGACCTATAAATGAAATTTAAGGTAAATAAAAACGAATTTGTTGGAACGCACGTTTGCCTGATGGAGTTGAGGTTTTACAAAAATATCATAGAAAGACGTAGCAAGTAATTACGTTTAAAATGATATACAAGTATGTACATCGTCACTTAAAATGCAAAATAACCTAACAAAATTTTCGGAAATTTAAAGGGGAAAGAATGAAACACGTTATAAAATGGAACATGAGTGAAACAAAATTTAAATATTGGTTACGAGTAAAACTGAATTATATAGTATCTGATAGCAGAAACTCAAAATGTTGGACAAATGTTATTTACTCCAGGATGCTTCCATGAACTTGACTACTGTTATGTGCTGTTATTGTGTCAATTTAAAAGTATACCTAAAGTAAAAAAAAGTACTGAGAGTAACAATTGTAGTGAAAGTTTGTAGCCAATTCTTGTTTATATATTTAGTAGAGGATTTAGTAGGTCTTTGTCAATCGAGAGAGGTCTTTGCTTGCCAATTGCCTGCTCTGTCCGAAGTAGCACTTTTTGGCAAGAGTTATTCTACGTTGGATTTCGAGGCTGACATTTTTGTTGGCGGTAATGCTGATTCCAAGATAGACGAAATTATCTACGACTTCGAAGTTATGACTGTCACGGGAGATATTGCGTTTTGCCCTCGTTCAGTACCAGACCCATTTGCTTCGCTTCTTTGTCTAATCTGAAGAAACCAGAACAAATGGCGCGTAGGCCAGCAGTTGTACACTCTTGTTGACTATTGTACCTTTTCTGTATGGCCTTGCAGCAACATCTGATGAGTCGGCAGATTTATGGTCCTTTGCACATTGGCAATGGCGAATATCGCATTCGTTGGAACGATGAGGTGTACGAGATATGCGACGATATTGCAATAGTTCAGCGAACTAAGAGTAAGCGGCCATGCCGGCTGGGTCTTGTCATCCGAATGGATGAAAACTCTACAGCTCTGAGAGTATTTGACGCAATACCCGCCGGGGGAAACAAACGAAGGGAAAGACATCCACTTCGCTGGGGCAGGTGGAGAAGGACCTGACTACACTTGGAATCTCCAATTGACGCCAAACAGAGGGAAGAAAGAACGATTGGCGCACTGATAAAGGATAAAGGCTTTAAAGAAAAACTAAATAATCAGGAAAAACTCACTTGGAAATGACGTGCCATTTTTTTTCGTTCATTGGTCCTACTACATTCAAAATTTAATAAGAGGTTTCATGTGACAAAAAAGTTAAAATTTTGTTAACCAGTGTAATCGATAAAAACTAACCTTGTGCCGATTATTAAAACTTTCTAGACTATAAAATCTAAATTCTGAAAACCAAATGTTAATTTCACCAACGCCACAAACTTAGACACCAGTTAATCAGATGAGAAACGTCAATCAATATATACAATACATATTCATATGGTACATATATAGTTTTACAGCCTTTATTTTGATAATATTCATAAAGATCCATAGAGTAAACTATTTCAAACTCTATAAAATTCCCTTCAATTGCTGTATTCTGTATATTTATAGATAAAATATTTAAATATAAGCTGCTTTCCATATAGAAGTGTCTATAAATAGAAATTAATTACTAAATTACAAGACTTATTATTAATTATTTACGAATATCAGTAGCAGAAAAGAAGTAGTCGTCCTAACAGTTTTATTGGAGCGAAACACCCAGTGAACATAAACGAAAGTAATTTAGATCTAATCATGTCACATAACAGTTAATTGAATAGATTTATTGATACCGAAAAAAAAACTTAAATTAAATGGTAACGATAACTAGCACATGTACTCTTCCGATAAAGATAATGGGAAAATACATTGCTACTCTTTCTTGCATACAATTCTAAGGATGGTGGCAATCTTATCTATTTAAAATAGCAACTTGTGCAAAATATTAAAGAGCATGTCTACCCAGGCTTGTTTTTTAAATTTAACCCCCAGTATCAATTTGAAGAATCATTATTAATATTTGGAAAGACATAAATATAACTTTATATATGTATATATTAGGGTGTTTTTTTTATTGAACTATTAATTTTTTTCAGTCCCGTCACGAAATTTCCTTGGAAATACCCTAAAAAAAATTCCCTGAAAATTTTAGCCCTTAATATTAACATTAGGAACTGGACCAAGGCCTGTAAAAATCTTGCATAGAAAATACACTACAATCGTGAGTTTTTATTTTTAAATTCCTACAGATCAGAGGTATTTTATGACATCGCTTTGACTTTCGACGTATATTTCTCAGAATTGTTCACTCTACAAAAGTGCCCAGTGCAACGAAGTCGTAACTCACACCTACGAGGTAGTTCGGGGCTCTAAACCCGATTTTTCCAAGAATTTCCCATTTTTTTGTATATATCTCGCTATCATTAATACTTCTCGAGTTATTCAGCTTTTTAAGTAAAGCTGTATGCAATTTTCATAGATTTTTTAATACATACCATCTATAAAAATTCTTAATGTCAATATTAAGGACTATAATTTTCAGGAAATTTTTTTTAGGATATTTCCAAGGAAATTTCATGACGGGACTGAAATAAATAAATAGTTAAAAAAAACACCCTAGTATATATATATATATACATATTACATTACATATCAACATGTAGAAAGAATATTAAAAATTAAAATTTGAGATTTTTCCACGATGATTTAGAAACGAAGCCTATTTGGCAGTAAGATATGTTGAGTTCTTTGTAAAATATGACGTTTTTTATTAAGAAACTCTTTCTACAAAAATTAAAATATAAATAAAGCCGAGAGAAAACTCTTATTTTCCACTCTACTGTATCAAAGTGAACACTGTTCGATGTCTATGTAGATAAAAAGCAATTACTTTGGTAATTATATAGATGAAAACAAACCAGGTGAAACTGTACATATGTATGTACATATGAATCATGTATATTTCCGTTTATATACGGTGAATAATAACGCAGTGAAGTATTGAGTGAATTTTTCAATAAAAAAGATTTGAAAATCAAAAAAAGAAATTCAAACAGCAAGGTAAGATGCGCGGTTGAAATTTTAAGAATTAAAAACGATTTTTTCCGATTTCCGGCAAAACGGCAAAACAAGTCCTAAAGAAAAATGTTGCATAACAATGCATATAATGAAAAGATCTATAATTTTCACATATTGTCTTTTTTACATAACCTCAAATAACTCACTTATAAAGTCACCCGGAAGTTCGAAAATCTTTATATTACGTATATGGGGGCTATAGGAAGTATTAACCCTATTCAAACCATTTGTAGCACACAGACATTTTACTACAACGAAGGATTATCTCTGAATTTCAATTATACATCTGATACATAGATCAATATTTCGTGTATTGGTAAAAGAAATGCAACTATGGGTACTACGTCCTAATATTAGGTACCCAGGTTTTGAACAACTTTTGTTGATTTCGACAGTTTTTTCCCATAGGATGGCATACTCTAAAGGAATCATACCAAGTTTAATCAAGATATCTCAATTTTTGCACAAGTTCCAGCTTGCATGGACGGATGGATGGACGGACAGAAGACAGTCACTCGAATTTCAACTCGTCTCTTCATCCTGATCATTTATTTATACAAAACCTTATACAAGAAAAAATTAAAAACCCAAAAACTTTTTTTTTTATAATTTTTCACTTAAATTTTGAAGTTGTATGAAAAAAAGTATTTGAATAAAAGTTATAGATCTTTTCAATACCTACAATATTTCAATATAACATTTTTCGTTAGGACTCGTAGTTTTGCCATAAATCGAGATAAACCCTCTTTAACTCTTAAAAATTTAACCACACCCTTTTTTCCGCCCTCAGATCGGCCGTAAATTATTTTTGCTTTAATGTATGTTATTTTATCCTTCATTTCCGAGAGGTTTCATTTGTTTTCAAAAATTATCTAGCCTGGTCTAATAGAGCTGTTTTCTGTTTCGATAACATAAATTTTGTTTATAGTGTCAGTAATCAGGTAGTAGTAGTCTTCCATATCTTTTCAGGTGTTTATTGAAAACTTAGTACCAACTTTGTAAATCTTCTTTGATCTTTTGATTTAGTTACAGCATTATTAAGTTTAATTTGATTTTTGTTTAAGGAAAAGCTTTTCCATTCAATCCTTTACTAAAAGTATATATACAAACATATTGCTTAAAGCAAAGGAACTAGATCTGCAAACATTTTTAACACTAGATGGCGCCAATTTCGAACTATAACTAAACCTATGGGAGCTCGGAGTGAAGATACCAGTTAATGCTGTTCAATAAGTTGTGTCATTTGATACGAAAAATACAAAAATTTGTGATTCAAAATACACTTTATTATTCAGTATAATCTCCCTAGACATTAAGACACTTGCTCCAACGATCCTCCAATCTGTGGATCCCATCCCTGAAGTGAGAACCCGGAAGGTCTGCGAAATGCGCTTCAACAGCTGTTATGACTTCTTCATTTGATGAAAAACTCTTGCCACGCATAAATTTTTTGAGTTCTGGAAACAAATAGAAGTCGCTGGTGGCTAATTTTAGTGAATACGGTGGATGCTCCAACAATTCGTACCATAATTCAGGGATTTTAGCCATTGTCAAAATGCTCTTTTGACACGATGCATTATCCTAATGATAAAGGATTTTTTCTGCTGCAAACCGGGTCTTCTTTCACGATTATTTTCCTTCAAATGGTTCATAAGGTTGCAATAATATTCAGAATTAATCGTTTTACTACTTTTCAAGTAATCCACATACAAAATTACTCTTTCATCCCAAAAAAACTGATACTATATCCGATTTCCGGGCACGAACTTGCTTCGAAGCCGAACAACCAGCATCACACCACTCTTTAGCCTCTTGTTTTAATTCAGGATCATGGTTATAGACAATAGTGATGAATCGAGGCACAAAACCCACTTATTCTTTTTAAAACGCTCCAAATGTTGCTGAGAAAGTCGCATTCGAATGTGTTTTCGTTCCATTGTTCCGAATGATGTGCCGCGCACACATCTTTCTGCAAGTATAACCCAAAATTTCACTTAAAATATAGCCTCTACTAAATCTCTCTCTCAGTCATTCGAGGATCTTCCAAAACCCTATCCTGTATTTTCTGGTGTTAATGCGCTTTTTGAACGTCATTCACGTGGATCGTCTTCAAGGCTTGTACGACTACATTTTAATTCAGCAACACATCTTTCTACTCTTCTAATTGTAGGTGAGCAATCATTATACACTTTTAACATTCTTGCTTGAATTTCTTTCGACGCTATACCTTACAAAAATAAGGATTTCATTACCGCACGATATTAAATTTTTTCCATTGTAAAAAAGTACTGTGACACGGCGAAACTAAATAGCTTGTAAATAAAGAATGAATTGACAGATGGAAATGAAACTTCACATACGTTCATATGAAGAGTGTAGGAACAAAACAAATTTGGGCTGGTAGCAACGTCTTCTTTTATCGAAAGACAAAACTTATTGAACAACCTGGTAGGATAGTTTGAACATAAGAAATTCGGATACTTAAAGTATTCTAGGCAATTTGAAAAAAAAAAAAACAATTTTGAAAAAAGATTTTTATGTACCCTTTTATGGTATAAGAAGTGCACCTATGAAGTGAAGGGATTAGCTTTTTTCCTGTATTTTGTACTTTTGAAATATATTATGAATATTATATATATTTATTTTTTTTATAAATTGGCAATGAAAACGCTTTAAATTCGAGCAGTAGTCTCAAATGATGCCTTAAAATAGGTCTTTTATGTGGGTTTGGGCATCATCTTAGCATGAAAACTAATACTTTAATTACACTAGGCAGTAATTGTGCAACAAAACTTATTCTTTCAAATCTCTGAAATTTTTTTTACGTCTATTTTATAGTTATAACTGCTTATCGTCACCTGAAATACAAAATAACGTATCATCAAAAAATTCGAAATTGAGTGTCTACCGGATTACGATTCACTACTTCAAATTACATACATAATGTTACATATGTCCAACATTTTTCACATTTTCTTTTTTTTTTTCACTCATGTTCCATTTTATTTCGTATTTCATTCATGCCACTGTAAATTTCCGAAAATGTTGTTACGTTATTTTGCATTTCAGGCGACGATATGTAGCGCTGAGAATGCCCAAACTGTTATACCTGCACACATATCACATGAGGAGAAGTATTATTTGCTTCGTATACACCAAGCACTTGTGTTGTTGCTTTAAGATTACAGTTATTTTCATTATTTCTTGTATTTTATGCGTTTTTGTACTACTTTATATTATTTTTGTCCACTCGTAGAATAACCACCCCTAATATGTACGACCTTCGTACATTGTACATTTTTCATATTTCGATTTCCTACTCAATCAATAATCATTAAATTTGCCGAAAACTAGTTATTATAATTAATGGCTCACGCAGCTAGTTACATACCATGCGGTTAATCCAGGTGTATACATACATATGTACATACATATGTATATGTGTGTATGTGTGTAGGTGCGCGCGGTTAAGATGTTCCAAAGGGTTTGCAACTTTAATTGGATCAATTATTCTTTTATTATTTATATTATTTATTAATATTTTTTTTTTTTTTTTTTGTACAATTGCAGTTTGATAAGCGTTTAAATTTTTTAGAATTAATATCTTTTTTATTTTTTTCCTATTTTATTTTATTTTTATTTTTTTATTTTCGTTTTTTTATTTTTTTTTTATTTTTTATTTTTGTTATTTTTTTAACAATTGCAGCAGTTTAACGCATTTAGCGCGTTCGGTTTGTTGGTTATTCTATTTGCTGGCAATTAAGAAGTTTGAAGTGCATTTAGCACTCGTATTGACATTGGAACTGACGCTCGCAATTAGTGCATCAAATGCCACAAAGCAACGCGCACTCAAAAGATATATGTATCAACGCAGAGCTGTAGTGATTTTTAATTTCCTACGCGTCATCATATATGTATGTATTTACACGTATATGTATGTATGTATTTATGTACGTATGTCAAATACTGAGGTCTTACTCAAAATTTTCCGTAAATACCTCACTATAGTATCATTACGCCTGCATTATTGCCGTTTTTTGTTGTATTGCATTCAAGCAATTAATTTTTAAATAATTAAATAAGCACAACCTTTGGTTTAACATTTTTTTAAATGAATATATTATATTTTTCCACAATCATAACACTTTCTATTACATTATTTTGCAACTGTTTTACAAACACACAATCCATATAGTTTATTATAAACCGTTATACGCATAGCACTGCCCGTTATGTTAATATCTTTTCAGTATTTGTATTTCGTTCGCCAACGCCAACTCGAATAACGCGGCTTCAAATATAAAATTTTTTAATATTTTCCGAAAATAAAGACGACTCGTGTTGCCACTTTGCGGTATGCGACTGTTATCTGGCCAAGTGCTTTCCCATGTCGCTCCTGTCACGACCTCAACAGCCACTATTGTCGGCCGAAGACTTAGTCCAAACGATTAGCCAAGCGGGTGAAACGAACCCACAGGTTTTTCTAGCTTTTCGTCCTTCGTCAATTGATTGTGTGGCGCGTGTGTTTTGTTGTTGGATTTGTTGCACGAACACCAGTGCAGTTGGTGTTGGCGTTTCCATGGACTTGAGGCACTACAGGTGAACAGCAACAATACGTGTACGATTTACATTTTACCGACTATATAAACGAGTGTGCATAGTGAAGTTAGAAAGTAGGACGTAATACGTAGGAATGTACAGGCATACGGTCAACTAACGGTTTCGGCTGCAAGGTTGGTTGTAGGAAGAAGCAGGTGGATTGCACGAGTAATGGTAGATATTGTAAAATAAATGAAATACAATAACTAAAGTAGTTGTATAAGGCAGATAGTATGCATAGTTATACTATGTAAGGCGCATACCGTAAGTGGGCTGGAATAGAAATCAGAAAAAATAGTGAGTAAAAAGTTTTAACCAATTATTGCACTAAACAATACTACTAGTATTGGACCAAACCAATTTTTCTCAAGAATTGAGTTCTAAGCAGTAAAGCGATTACTCCATTTTTTGAAATTTTCTTCCAAAATTGAAATATTTTCCTTCGAATTTCGAAATCGAGCTCATTTTATACATAATAGTAACCTTTGAAAAGAATTAAATATTTGACTTTGAATTTCGAAATTGAGCTTATTAAATAGTTTATAATCTTTAGTAATAAAATGAAATATCGACATTATCTTCCAATTCAACTCATTTCAGTTGCAAATGTTTTTGAAATTTCAATTTTTATTTTGTTTTACAGTAACTTAAAATATTCTTCTTGACCAAAAAATGTAATTAAATCGGGACCATTTTCTAATGAATATTTTTTACAACTTTCGACATGGATCAACTCATCAAGAGTACGTGAACGAACTTCATTCAATTTTTGACGTTGAAGCTTTATCAAAAACCAGTGTTTAAAGATGGGGAATTCTATCGAATTCGTTGATCTCACCAAGTCAAATTTTGGGAAAGTCTTCCAAAGTCAGTTGTTGTTCCGGAGACTGATGATATTGATGCTGTGCGAAACTAATAAAGCAAAACCGTCAGATTACCTACCGAGAGATCGAGACAACTATAGACATTAATGGGAATAGCATTCATTCAGTATTTCTGACACATTTGCTAGCTCCCACACATCGACTGAAACAATTGAATTTTTGAGCACTCGAAACATAGATTTGATGAGTCATCTTCCATATATTTCTGACAATTACTATGGCTCCTTCGAAGCTATATACCCTTTCCAGATATATAACTAAATCTGAAAATCTAACCAATCAGCGCTTTCCTAGTACTAACCACGAAATTTGATATAAACAAAATTCAAAAGATCGTCATCTTAATTTTGATTAGCCCGATCTGCACAATTTGTTTGGAGGTCGTTTCCTTGGCAATAATACATGTCAAATAAAAAAGTTTTTCATAAAAGAACTTGATTTTGATCGGTCAATTCATACGAGGTGTGTTCAAAGAGTATCGCGAATTTTGTGTTTTTTCAAAAATTATTTATTTATTCATGAATATCTATTTTGTCCCCTTCAAAGTAATCCCCGTGAGATATTATACACTTGTGCCAACGGTTTTCCCAATCTTCGAAGCACTTCAAAAAATCATTTTTTTATCTTCTTCAGCTCCTCATTCGATGCCGTCTTTATCTCGTCAAGAGAAGCGTAACGTCGTCCTTTCATGGACCTCTTCAGTTTAGGGAACAAGAAAAAGTCACAGGGGGCCAGATCTGGAGAATACGGTGGCTGCGGCATCATTAGTGTGTTATTTTTGGCCAAAAAGTCGCGCACAAGCAACGAAGTGTGTGAGCAGGGGCGTTACGAGTATCGTGGTGCAAAAGCCAATTTTTGTTCTTCCACAAATCCGGGCGTTTCTGGCGGATTGCTTCGCGCAAATTGTGCATAACTTGCAGGTAATATTCCTTATTGACCGTTCTTCCCTGTGGCAAGAACTCATGATGCACCACGTCCCTGCAATCGAAGAAAACTGTCAGTTACGATTCGCTATACCTTTTGAACACACCTCGTACGGCAGCTATCTGCTATAGTAGTCCGATATCGATATTTTCAATAAATAAGTAGCTTCTTAAAGAGGAATGGACTCGTGCGATATCTCAAAAACTGAGAGAGACAGACATCCAGAACACGGTTAAACCGACTCGTCACGCTAATTATGCTCGTATATATATTTTATGTGTCTCCAAAGTTTTCCTCTAGTTATAACAAATAAGTATGGTCAATTAAAAGTCTGTCTGTCTGTCCATTCGCCCGTCCGTGCAAACTGTAACTTGAGTAAATATTAAGATATCTTTATTAATCTTGGTACACATGCTTCTCGCCATAAAGTAAGACGGTGTTTGTAGATGGGTGTAATCGGACTACAAAACGACTTTAAAGGAAAACCTATAAAGTGCGATAACTAAGCACTTATATCTTAGGAGCGTTCCAAAGTAAACAGGACTTAAAACAAAACTGAACAAATGGTTTTTTCGGCAAAATCAATTCATTTTATTCAAAATAATCTCCTTCAGATTCAATTCAGCTTCTTGCACGGTCCAAAAGCTTGTCGAATGAGTGTTTTAGCTCGTTGGCCGGTATGGCCGCCAGTATGCCGGTGCAAGCCTTTTGAATGGCCTCTACGTCTGCATAACGCTTTCCTTTCATGGGCAAATACATTTTTCCGACAAGGAAGAAGTCGCACGGTGCCATATCAGGTGAATATGGGGAGTGGTTAAAGGTTAAAATGTGAGTTTTGGTCAAATAATCGGTACAATGATGTTCTTCGAATTTTGGGCTCTGAGCAAGTTTTGGTCGTCAGTCAATTTGTGCGGAACGAACCGTGCACACGCCTTTCGTAAGCACAAATGTTCGGTTAAAATGCGATAAATCGATGTTTTGGAAATGTACAACTCCATTTCTATGAATTTCAATGATGATTTCGGCTGATTTTTGATGAATTCACGCACAGTTTCGAAGGAATTTCAGGTGATCAAGGCTTTTGATGGGCCCACATGTTGGTCGTCATTTATGTCCTCACGACCACTTTATCTTAATCTTTTACTGACAATTGTATATCTGTGTATCGAAAATGTGATGAAACGCGTCAACCCGTCTTTACCTCCTACATATATACCTAACACCATGATTTTCGAACTTCCAGATAAGTTCATACCGCATATGCCGATCAGCATGTGAGCCATCTAATTCTTTGGATTCCGAGCATCTGCTTGACGTTTTGCACCTTAAGGTGTTGCCTCGCTTTGATTCTTGCAAGTTGCAAGAGTATAAAATGTTCGATTGCACCCGAACTTAGCACTTCCTTACTTGTTTTAAATTAATATAATAATAAACAGATATAGAGAAAGAAGGTATTTTTTATGTGCTCAAATTTTTCAGTGCAATATTTATTCATAATAAAAATTATTCTCTTTAAAGTTTAGCAAGTTCGCAACCTTTACGGTATCAACTCGATATACAAATATTACGATGAATTGGGTCAAGCAATGCATGACAACAGGGCTTGTTGTGTATTCTATGTATGCAGTTGTTGTAAATAGCCCCAGGTAGACAGTTACTTTAATGGTTTTTATACTTTGACATGCTAACTTGTTTGCCGCCAAAGCTAACAGTACCAAACAATAGTGGACAACGCAGATTGAGTCGCGACATGCCCGAAAACTTCTCCAATAACAATGACTGCTGCTGTCCGCAACCGAACAACAATAAAGGGTATCATGTCACATAACATAACTGTACATAAAGCATAGAACAGCGAAAAGGAAAAACTGCTTACATACTATATGTACATAAATATATAAAAATATAATAATGAATAAAGGAGATGTAGAAAAATGTGTACAGGCATACTAGACCACCCAGTACTCCATTTTTTCTAGCAATGGCATTGTAGCCTTGCGAATCGAGCTTGTTTAGAATGAAAGCTGCGGTGGAATTTCCATTTAAATATAGGGTTCGTTATAAAGGACCGGTTGATGTTTCGGTGTGAACCTAATCCAAGCTTTTCTTTGGAATATACAGGTTTTATATTGCTGATTTCTTAGAGTTATAATTTACCACTTGCTATTACAAAATTCTCCAGATAGTTTTAAGAAGTGATGACGATATAAACTGAAGTTCACATCGGCTATGTAGGGCCGATTGTCCTAGGAAGCTTGCCTCCTCTCATGTTCACAGTAGCTTTAAGCATTTGCAGTCATTTCAAAAACTGAAATATTACATGAGGTGACCGCCCTATATACCCGATATTTATATCTTAAGATATTGAGAACCACCTTCATTCCTAGTCATTCTGCGATGAATGGTTTCGGATCCCGGTTTTCAGGTGTAGACAGCAAATGAACTTAACTCTGCAACCCAACTTACAGATAATTAAATAACAGAAGTTTGAAAAATAAAACTGAATTCTGGAACATAAAACAGGTCACCCTGTGCTGTAGTACAACGGGTTACGCCACAGTTAAGGTGAAACTGTTGCTACTATATTGCTAGTATATGCATACTTACCCGACACACAAACAGGAATACGCCTAAAAGTGCGCATGACAAATTAGGTGATTGTTTCATTTCAGACTATTTACACGCAGAGTTCAATGAATTTCAATTAAGTGGCAATTACACCATCGCCGCACGTTGGCGGTACGCACACTCGAAGAAAATGAAATTTGTGAGAGTTCTGTTTGCACATTGACACTTGAATAACGAAAAAAAAAGCGAAATAAATTCAGATCATTGACTGGTTGTAAATCCTCCCACTTAATTCCATGCAAGGTCTATAGACTTGTCTTTCGCCACGCCAGATCACACAAAGAATATATAAATGCAATACAATGCAAACTTGTAGTTGGAAAATATTTACAGGAGCAGTTTGGAAAATATGAATTTATTTGTTCAAATATGACCTGTAAAGAAATTTACAGACAGACTAGGAAACTAAGGGAACTGGCAGTTCAGGCCTTCATCCCAAAATATGAATTTATACAAGGTCTGTCGCAACAGAAACAGAACTTTTTAAATATAACTGTTTCTGGTGGCGCCACCTATTGGTGGGTATATGAAATAAAAAGATTGATCTCTTGTTGACATTTCGTAAAAATTTTAAGACAATTGGACAACTACAATCGATGTTATCGATCAAAAAGTGACAGCAGCTTATGGTCATCGGTCGTAAAATGCATTTTGAACAACGAGCAAATATTAAATTTTGTTTTAAACTTGAGAAAACGTTTACTGAAACATTTCAAATGATGAAAAAAGTTTATGGTGATCAGTGCTTATCCTGTAGTAATGTGGATGAGTTGTTGAAGCGATTCCAAGAAGGTCGTGAGGACCTCTGTGACGATCAGAAGTCACCGAAAAAAAGTCGCCTGCAGAAGGTAAAAATTAAGACAATGCTGATTTGTTTTTACGATTCCGAGGGTATTGTACACCGAGAGTTCGTCCCACCTGGCCAAACGATTAATGCTGTATTTTACCTTGGTGTTATGAAGCGTCTTTTGTCACGCATTCGTCGTGCTCGACCACAATACCGTGAGGCAGGGTCCTGGCGCCTAGTGAACGCTAATGCGCCGTGTCATCGGTCGACGCTTGTCACTGATTTTTTGACAAAAAACTCCATATTAACCATTAATCACTCACCCTACTCATCTGATCTGGCACCCTGTGATTTTTACCTACTTGGAAAACTTCATTTGCCCATGAAAGGACACTGGTTTCAGGACATTTCAGCTATCCAAAAGACGGCGACCGGTATTCTCAAGAGCATTCCGAAAAATTACCTTAAACACTCATTTGAAATGCTAATTGACCGGGCTAAACGCTGTATTCAAGTACAAGGAAACTACTTTGAATAATGAAATATAACTTTTGAAAAATATTAATTTTTTGTTGTTTTTTTAACAATCCTGTTTTTTTGCGACAGACCTTGTATAATCAAATTCCAAATTTATCGCTTGAAAATTATTAACACGACAAAATATAAACTACTATAACGATAAACATAAAGCGGCGGGGGCCGATGGTTCGCCGGCCGAGCTATTTAATCTTTTATTCAATTCGAGCATACTGTGTGAAAGATTAAACCCACTCTCAAAAAACTGATTGAACCTTATCAGTGTGGCTTTAGACCTGGTAAATCAACAACCGACCAGATATTCACGATGCGCCAAATCTTGGAAAAGACCCGTGAAAGGAGAATCGACACACACCACCTCTTCGTCGATTTTAAAGCTGCTTTCGACAGCACGAAAAGGAGCTGCCTTTATGCCGCGATGTCTGAATTTGGTATCCCCGCAAAACTAATACGGCTGTGTAAGCTGACGTTGAGAAACACGAAAAGCTCCGTCAGAATCGGGAAGGACCTCTCCGAGCCGTTCGATACCAAACGAGGTTTCAGACAAGGCGATTCCCTATCGTGCGACTTTTTCAACCTGCTTCTGGAGAAAATAGTTCGAGCTGCAGAACTCAACAGAGAAGGTACAATCTTCTATAAGAGTGTACAGCTGCTGGCGTACGCCGATGATATTAATATCATTACTCTCAAAAACTACGCCGTTAGTTCTGCTTTCTTCAGACTGGATAAGGAAGCGCAGCAAATGGATCTGGTTGTGAACAAGGGTAAGACGAAATACAAGTATCAAGGACTTTTTTTTTTGCTGATATGCTACTGTTTTTATTATTTTTATTACACAATTTTGTTGACACCCATGTTGTGCATATTTATGTGATTTATTTAAGGTATAATGAATGAAATTGAAGCATATTAAAGTATATAATTAAGCATATTAAGGATTTTGAAGTAAGCAATGAATCGGCGTAAGTATCTGTATACTGTTGATATTTCATTTGACTGTTACTCCGGGAAATGCTACTATTTTTCATTGATTCTTTTTTCTTCAGAATCATTATAATTAATAAGAATGTCATTAAAAAAACAGCCATTGGTAAAAAAACATAATATTTAAAAAGTCTAAGAAAGAGATGACACAACCCAAAAGCTTTCCAAAAACTTTGACGTCTTTCTCGACCAAAAGACTCAGTCACGAAAAATAATCGATTTAACGTTCGCGGCATTCAATTACAATAAGGATAATGATTACAGAAATTACAAGGACAAACAAAGTTTCCGATGAAGAAGCGAAGTTCCTACAAATTTAATTTAACAGCAGCGAAGATACAGAAGTTGATCAGGGTTGCGCAATTAGTACTGAAGTTAACGTAAAATGGTTTTGAGTGGATTTCTATACAGCCTGAAACGTTTTGTCTTAATTGAGAAATCACTTTTTATTGTATTAAATAGTTTAAAATAATATAATTTTATATATTAACTACACTTCGTGGCTGAAACACAAAAATGTATATGACATAAGACATATACAAGGTTTGACAATTAAGTACTCGGACTGATTTCATAAAAACCGTATATTTGAAAATTATTCTATAACTCTGTCATCCACTTCAAAGTAGTTCCCTTGGGCAGCTATACAGCGATTCCAGCGTTTTCCATGCTTCGTAACATTTCTGGAACGCTTCGACAGGGATGTCCGCGAGTACCCTCCTCACGGCCGGCTGGATGTCCGTAGTCGACTCAAAATGGGTTCCTTTGACCACCGATTTTGTTTTAGGAAACAAAAACAAGTCACAGGGTGACATGTCGGGCGAATAAGGCGGCTGTTGCAACACGGCGATCCCTTTAGAGGCCAAATACTGAAACATGCTGAGGGCGGTGTGGCACGGCGCGTTGTCGTGATAAAGGATCCAGTAACGAGCGATGCCTGGGCGCACCCTCTTGACTCGTTTTCGCAATCATTCGAGTGCTTTGCAATAGTATACTTGATTCACAGCTTTCCCCGGTGGAACGAATTCTTTGTGGACGATTCCACGGCTAACAAAAAAGGGCAATAATCATCGTTTTCACCTTCGACTTGCTCATGCGAGCTTTTTTCGGGTGGGGGGCGCGCTGAGACAACCATTGTGAGCTTTGGCGTTTGGTTTCCGGGACTAAGAGCACTATCACCATACACTCTTACAATCTTAGCGTACGTTTCCGAAGCTATTTTGCCCAATCTGGCGCAAAATTTTATCGCGACGCGTTGCTCTTAATTTCGTTTTTCCATTTTCGTGACGAGCACTACAAACACACGTCTATTCAACTTGACGCAGCAGGCGAACTAAACAAGCTAGAGCAATGGTACATATATCAATGGAGAGGGGAGGAATGCTGGAAAAAGAGAAAGGAAATTTCAAGGTCACAGGTTTACCACAAGCACAGCAATAAAGTCAGTCTCATTACATAATTGTCAAACCTCATATGTATGAACGTAAGGTACATAAATCACCAGCGTGAAGAGCTGTGTCCCTTTAGCCATATCGAACTGTCTGCCTATCTGCACGCGAATTAATCTCTCAGTTTTCGAGATATGGATCAGAATACGTACTACTCTTTCCACGAAGCTGCTTTTTGTCGGTACCATCAATATCGAACCACTATAGATGTAGTTGCTATACCAACAAACCGATTAATATCTTAAGTTCTTGTATGGAAAACTTTTTTATGTGACAAGTGATCTTTACGAAATTTATAACTTTAGCATATATGTAACTGCCAGTGATCCGGCACAGAACTGCCTTCATTCTTAGTCATCCTTTGATTAATGGTTTCTGAATCAGGTTTTCAGGTATATAGAAAAGGAAATTAGCTGTATTCTTGGACTCAATTTCCTGATATACAAATTTGCCGATAAAAATCCAGATAAAGACCTATTATACCCCTTTAATGCTGTAAGCAATGCACCTGTCAGATTTTCGTTTTCTATTACTATTTGTAATTAGTTTTGAGTAATTATATAATTCTGGTCATAACGCGAATAAATAATACACATTGCAATAAAAATGTGAGCATATTTCTGCGCATATGTCTAGAATAGTATGTGCGTGTGTGTGTTTGCATTCAAAACTGTATTGACACTAACAGCTCAAGCAGAAATTTGAATTATTAAAAACAAGTTTCAATTGTTGCATTGCATTCCCGGTAATGTATTTTTCATTAGCTTCTCAGTTATGCTTGTGTGTGTGTGTGTTTATTGAATGAAATATGCATATTTTAATGGGTTAACTTGGAGCAAAGTTTGATACCAGTTTTGTGCGAATGCAATTGTACAAACACAACTTATTTCATTTTTATAGAATGTATGTATGTGTGGGTTACTGTTGTTGCCAACGAATTTTCTTGACTGTATGTAAGTCATGTGCATCACAAAATCAACTTGTGAAGTGATATTAGGGTGATCTATGCAAAAAACGTAACAATAATAACATACATTTTGTCTTGCAACCTTTAAGTAACATCTCAAATTAAAAACAAAAAAAAAATATTTCTCGACTAAAATATAGTTTCTCTAGTCTTTCCAGACTATTAAAATCAAACTCTTTAGTACATTTCTAAAAACAAATCAGTCAGCAACAAAAAATTGCATAAACATACATATTTTTTAAGTAAATTTATAAATAATATCTTAGATTCCTTAATTCATTATAATTCTTTAAATTCTCTTAAAGAAATTCTTTCACTAAAAATTTTTTAAACCATCAAATAACAACCATTACCGACCCTAATGCTAAATTAAAAACTTTAATCAAGTTTTAACATGTAAAATGTGTAAAGGTACAAAAATAGAACATTTACGACATGCCATATCTGTCCTCTGGGGCGTATACGCAACCACAATCGACATTGGTGACTGTGTAAAAGTAAATCGACCAACAACACACCGAAAGAATATCGAATATGTACATTTGTGAGTTATTTTATTAATACGGCTGAGTGTACACACATACAAGAAGTAATGTGAAAAGTGTATATGAAACTAGTTAATTTCGGACCAGTTTGTGTAGCACTACGAACTTTTATTCTGTACTAAAATCAGCAAAAAACAGTTAATCAGCGATCACCAAACTAACATTAAGAAGCACATTCATCAACTACTAGGCAGCAAGAGCAGAGCGGAGCTTCAAACCGTTCCCAGTATATTGTATGGAATACTTTTTCGTACAAAGCCATCAGCCTTACAGTTTACAGATTGACTTTATTGATATTCTTACAAGCATGATCACATAGTAACTTAATGATTTCGTAATGTTAATGAAGCCACACTCACCTTAACTAGTCTAAAGGGCACAATTAAAAGACTCAAGGTCAAAATTGCCGCTCTGCTATCGTCATGAAAGTTCACGTAACTTAAGAAGGCTGTACTCCGAAACATTATATCTACTAGTTGCTTTATAACATGCTTTCTGTTTGAAAGGCACGGCATTGATCTGAAAGTCTGAAATTATAATGATTTAACCCATCTCCTCTGCCCATTGGTTACTTCACAGCAGAATGGAGCAGCCGATGAATGACCCACTCTCTCTTCATCTGCCTCCGAGAAAGCTTCCAATCTCGACGAGCTTTAGTTACTTTTTCCGGTGTCCTGGTTAATGGCGAAATAGAGGAAATTCCACGATTTCATATATTGAAGTAAATAAAACTAGTTCAATCTTACATGGATTGATAGCATTGGCCGCTTCTATCTGCCCAGTTGATAATCAATTCGAGTTAACTTCTAGTCTGTGTTGAGGAGCTTTCCGCTTACTGTAATATCAACGTTGTTTGTATAGACAATCTTCTGGCACCCGCGACCAATATCGACAACAATGATGACAGTACAACATCCACCCTCTCAGGTTGCATACCGTGTCTTGAAAAATTAACTCTACGAATTTTGCGAATTTTCAATTTTTGTGGGCTACGTGTATTTAATTCCCGATCGATTTTTTGCGTTATGTTGGTCCTCATTTTGATTGTTTAGTTAATTTTTGGTTGCCCTCTGGCTAGAACAAGTTTCGGTTCGTCATCGATTTTTGCTTATTCCTAAAAATGGATCAAAGAATTATACAATTTTATACACGTGTCCGCGTGCGTTTTCCAAATGTTAACTGTACCTTATGGAGAAGCTATGAACGAAGAGCATTTCCATCTATCCCTCCGTCTGTCTGTACTATATATAATATATGCATACTTCTCCCTGAGTGTTTCCGATATTAAATCTGAAATTTTAAACCCGTCCGAATACTTTCACAGCTGGAATGTTTTCATAAAATTGGACGACATGACCTAGCCGGTATAGCCGCTGTCTTTTAATTCGCTGAACTAAGTATGTCGTGGAATATCTCGTAGAGCTCATCGTTCCATCGACTGCAGTATTCGCCGTTGCTAATGCGCAAATACCATAAATTTTCCGCAGAACCTTTCTATCGAAAATTTGTAACTCCGATTCATCAGATGTTGTCATCGTCCATGCCTCTGCGTCATCTAGCAGGACGGAGATGATAAGTGACTTGCAAAATCAATCTGGAAAAAACAGAACTGCGGCGCGGTTGTTGAGGCCAATGATATCAAAAAAATGCACATATATACATACATATATAAATTTGTGACTATTTGTGAGCATGTGCATGATTTCTGGATAGTGATAAGGAAATGGCAGTGAGTAAAATATTCTTACACTACCATACACAAGTACTAATAGTACAATATAAGTACATATAGTACATATGTACATGCACGCGAGTATTGAATAATGTTTACACACAAGTCACGCTGTCTGACTATGTCCCTATATATGTACATATGAGATAAATATAGTTGTATAGGTTCATTTAGAACTTGTGTACATATGTTTGTCTGTATGTTCCTGCAATTGGGTAAATGGGCAAAAGTCTGCGTGCACGCAATCCTCTAAAGCATATGAGTCAAATACCGCTATGTAATAAAAAATTTAACTAAAATATTTACGGAATTGCTCGAATCGACGCAATTTTACCGCTACATATATGTATATACAATTAAATCGTTCGTGCTAAATGCGAGCACATGCTTAACTTTGAATTTTGTATTTTTCAGCTTATTGACAATTGCCAAATGTGAGCATATGTATTTTTTCTATATGGTCAACTATTTATTTTTAATGAAAAAATAATTATTAGAGCTTATGTAACAGCACCTTATGGCCCTACGTATGTACATATGTATATATGTACCACATGTAGGCACATATCTTTTTGTGTATATAAATGTGTGCACATGGCTATAGCTAGTATAAATATTTAAATATTCACTCGAAGGACCAATAGTGGAGTAGAACATCTGTTTCGTTCTATTTTTAGAAGCACTTGCTCGTAAGCATGTTTCTATGTGTTTAAGCTCGCCCTTGATTACATTTTATATGACTTGCATATGCGTGTGTTAGTACGGTAGTCATGTTTGTCCATACAACCGTTTCGAAGTGACCTTGAACAAATTAGAATAGAGCACATGTAAAATACTGCTTGGCCTGTTAGAAGATAGACTCATGCTAACGCAGTTAAAAATAATAAAGGAAGTGTTGGAACAACAGAAGTCAGTAGAAAGACATATCATATATAAATTCTATGGAAATTGCAATATTGGCGTAGTTGCCTACAGTTGTAGGACAAAATTTCGTGAAGATATCTCGTCAAATGAAAAAAAAACTTTCGATACAAACACTTGAATGGGATCGTTCTAGCTATATGCCTAAGCTAAAAATGAGCAAATTATTGAGGAGATAAGGGCAGGAGTTCATGGCTAAATTGGATCGGCTCATCATGCTGATAATTTATATACCATATGTACTACTGCGGCCAAAAAATAAGGTGACACTTTATTTATTTTGAAAATTCTTTATTTATTCTTCCAAATCAATTTCATCCCCTTCAAAGTAATCCCCTCCCGATACAATGCATTTATGCCAACGGATTTTCCAATCATCGAAACACTGGTTGTAGTCACTTTCCGGGATGGCCTTCAGTTCCGTCTTCGCTGCGGCTTGAATCTCCTCTATAAAAACGGTGTCTCCGGAGCGGTCTTTTGAGTTTGGTGAACAGCCAGAAGTCGCACGGCGGCAGATCAGGTGAATACGGTGGTTGCGGAACGATGTGGGTTGTGTTTTTGGCGAAATGATCACGAATTACGAGGGCAGTATGGAATGGTGCATTATCGTGGTGTAAAAACCAAGAATTGTCTTTCCACAATTCCGGCCTTTTTAGGCGGATAGCGTTACGCAAACGACACATAACGTTCAAATAATATTCCTTGTTGACTGTTTGACCGGTTGGAAGGAATTCGTAATGCAGAACACCACGACAATCGAAGAAAACAGTCAAAATGACCTTGATTTTTGAGCGACTTTGGCGCGATTATTTTGGTCTCGGCTCTCTTTTGGCACGATATTCGCTCGATTGATCGGTTGTTTCGGAGTCGTAAGCACAGATCCAAGTCTAGTCGTCAGTTATAATGCATTTCCTGACACCCTGGTAGTCGGAAAGCATCGTTTCACACACTTCAACGCGACGCCTTTTTTCCCAAAAATTCAATGTTTTCGGTACCAGTCGAGATTTGACGCGCTTGAGGCCTAAACATCCTTCAAAATGGTATTGGCTGAGCCTTTCGATATGCCAACTTTATCAGCAAGGTCTCTAATTGTTAATCGACGGTTTTTCAACACCAAATCTTTAATTTGTTGAACGTGAGCTTTGTCGGTTGAGGTTGATGGTCGCCCTGGACGCTCTTCGTCTTCGACACGTTTACGGCCGGCTTGGAACTCACTATACCACTTGTAAACATTTTTTTAGACATAGCCTCATCCACAAAGGCTTTCTGCACCATCCTCAACGTATCCGCAGCAGAAAATTGATTCCGTAAACAAAATTTAAAGCAAATTCTTTGCTCAACAAATTTCGACATCGCAAAAAACGAAAAACTCACTCAATTTGACGTAGATGTGACTGACAGTACTACCAACCTAAAAAAAAAATAATTCTCCAAATCTTTCGACGCGTTCAGTTTAAATTCAACCTAATTTTTTGGGCACAGTAGTATATATTTTATAGGGTCTCCGACATTTTCTTCTTGATGTTAAAAACTTCTTGACAAACTTAATAAAGCCTGCTGAAGGTATACAAATTAAGGAAATTGACAGCGACCAACGCGGCTCTACTTAAATCGATTTGACCCAATAGTTCGTCATATTTTGGAGCATTTTATCATTCATCAGGTAATCTATGCACATCAGGTATCATCAGGTATCTTTGTGTTTCTCAGAAAATAATACAAGTGCACCCGAAATAGTGTTCCTTGGTTTCTGAAACGTACAAACGAGACCATGTTTAGTTGACGGACACAAAAAGGCATGTAACTCTTTCGGATGGCGTTTAAATTGCGCCAAGTTCTGACCTAGGCGTGGCTTATCGATGTGCAACTACGTTGACACTCGTTAAATCAAAATGTAATCACCAACCGACATGGCTCTTATAGCTTATTTTCTAAATGTGGCACCCACCTTCGCTTTCAAACACCGTCAATATAAAACAAGAAGCTGCATTTTTGACGATAGCCGCCTAGGAGAGCCTTCCATATGACAGTAAATTTCATTTGCTAACTTTCAATCAATTTAATTTGTTAATATGTATAAGTGAGCCTCGTGGGATGTCAATGAAATTCTTTAATCCTGTGAAAGTACATGTCATTTTGTATGGAACTCGATTTCTTTGACATGGCCACCAAGGGCACACTTGCAGAAGCTCAGCCAAATTTCGACGATTTTCTAGTATAAATCGGTCAATACTGCCACAATATCACGTTCGATATTCATACGAAGTTCATCAATTTTCGCTGGCTTATTGGCATAGACCATGGGACCATAGGAACAATAACGCATATCACTTTCAAGTTGTTGCTCAGCCCAATTCATGAAAATATGACGATTCTGGTGGTCAAGCGGCCTCAGCTTTTGCGTAACTTTGATCTTGTGAGGATGTGGGTCAAGATGTTATCGCAAAATTCACCACAACGACGTCACAGAGGTGCCCAACGCTTGAGAACGACGTGTCGGAGACTTATTTGGGTCATCCTCAATTGATGCGGCAGCGGCAGCAATATTTTCGACATTACGGGCACTTTTATGCCTCACTGGTACCGGGAACATTTTGTACTGTACCTGTGGATTCGAATTTTTCCGACAGTACGATTACGACGACCATAAATTGGATTTAGCCTTGAGGCCACTTACTCCGAATTTTGGTAGCAAATTTTAATAATTTTTACTCGTTGTTGGATTTCCATGATGAAATAGCAAACCTTACTACTATAGAGAAATGCCAAACGAGCGGAAAAAAAATATGGCGTTGATTTCTGTCCCTATCGGTCTGCTTTTGAAACGTCCCTATGCAAAAACCCATTACAATAAGAAAAGACAAAAATATAGCATTTGTGGTCATCAAATTTTAAAATACGTACGTATATTTACAAATCGTTGTGTTTAATTTTTATTACGTCTGGCTATAATTATTATGAGGGCGGATTTTAGCAAATTTAAATACCCGAAAGACGCATTATGAAACGTAGATTTATTTACATTTAGTAATGTATATAATACATGTATGTAAATGTACATATATGCAATTATAAGTGTTTAGACATAAGTATTTTTCTTTTCGTTACTTCCGACCCTATTTGACGGAATGAGAATTTAGAAAAGGAAACAAGTAAGGAAGAACTAAGTTCGGGCGGTATACGGGAGTTGGGGTATACTCCCAACATTTTTTAGTATGTGGCATGTTAATAGTATGTGGTACATATAAATATATATGTATATAAACCGACCAGATTTTATCTATTTTTGCCAATACCACATACTATTAACATGCCACATACTAAAAAATGTTTCCTGAGTTTTATGAAGTACCTCACCTCACAATTATATGGATTAAAGTCAGCCGAATTCTCAAAAATATTTTGATGTATTTTAGAGAGCTACATAGGTCTAGTTTTTGCCCAATTTCATCTAATTTAGGCATAACAGGGTATGTTATGAGTAAGACATGCTCTGTAGTTTTCAGTAACACCTCACATATTGCAGTATAAAGTCACTCGGAAGTTCGAAAATCTTTATATTAAGTATATCGGGCTCAGGGAAGTATTGACACCATTCAACCCATTTTTGATACACAGAGCTACCATTATCAGTAAAAGATTCTCTCTGAATTTGTATTGTACATCCTTTACATTAACCGATATTTTTGGTCAAAAGTCAATTATAGATACTGAGGTCCACATATGTGAAACCTATTGGCTTGAACAGTTTTGTTTGAATTTGGACAATTTTCGGTCACTAGATGGTAAAGTATACCAGAGTAGAATAACGCATCATTCGTGCAGAGTTTTATTCAGTTATACATCGAATTTCTTCTCGATTTGTGTACTGAAATGTGAAAGAATCAAATTAAATTTAAAATTATGCTGTATAGAATGTAGGCGTGATTGTAGCCCAATTTCGCCCATTTTCACACTGTGACATAAGAATATGAAAAGAACGCTACGTACTAAATTCATTCGAAATCAATCTGGCAGGTCGAGTTAAGTGCAATTTCACCAAAAAGTAGGCGGTGCCGCGCCTCGGCTGCCATAAAGCCCTCTCAAACCATCTTGGGGTAAAATTCAATGGGTCTGGCGTATTTAGTTATTAATTCCTCGTGCTTTTAGTAGTTTTTAACAGTACCGTTATATGGGGCCATTCCCATTCCCCGGGGTTGTGTTCCGATTTCATCCATTTCCACACTGTCAGTAAGTGTTCTCATAATATTTGTGCTAAGCAAATTTGGTTATTGTAGCCTAAGTGGTTCAGGAGATATACATATACATTGAACTTGTTAGAGGGCAGGGCCAATATGACTTTTTAAACATTTCCGTCCCATAGATGCATTTTACTACAGCGAACACCTGTGCCAAATTAGAGTTTTATAACTTAGTTTATGCGTTTTCGGTTAATGACGTTTTGTGAGCATGGCAGTAATCCGATTACTTTATTTTTGTACTAAGGCACCCGTACCAAGTTTCATCAAGATATCTCAATTATTACTCACGTTGCAGCCTGCACTGACAGACGAACAGTCAGCCTGACCGGATTTCAACTTTTCCACAACTATCTCACTTAGTATTAGGTGTTACGTACGACCGTTAAGTGAACAAAACCTAAAAACTCAAACCGAAATTCAATCAAGAAAGAACTTAGCTGGCGAAACGTGACTATATGTACATAATGTGAATTCATTTCATTTTCATATTTTACCAACAGAGAATATGTAATACAATGAAAAATTTCTAATAGCAGCAGAGCATACTTATTGAGAACGTGATTTATTGTTAGAAATATTTACATATACATATACTGGTATGTACAATGCAGTTATGTAGAATAGTAGAAATACAATGCAAAAGATTATGAGTGCATTTTTGTTGAAACCCCCTTGAGCGGATGCTCACCGGCCACCTGCCTAAAAAACAAAAACTAATTTCGCTTTCTTTGCTCGAATACAAAAAATTAAAAATTAAAAAAAAAAATTAACTATTTCTTGCCAGAGCAATGCGATATCTGAGAAACCTCAACCAATAGTGTGGTGAAATGAAACCCAACTTCTATGTAGTCTCGTTTTTTTAGTGGCTCGTGACGTTCGTAAAGGTACTTATACAAAGCTGTATATAAAGTTTTAAGTTTTAAAAAATCACAGCATTTTTCTTATTTCACATATCACTAGACAAATTTATCAAGTGATATCCTCGAGATTTCCTCTCAGTAGGGTTTGAAAATCGGCAGAAAAAAAAACAAAATGTCTTTCCAAATAAGGCATTGATATTGGAGTCTGCCGTCTGGTTAAGAAATGTTTAAGTTTTAGTTATGTTTGTGCAATGCTTTCATCCTAAGCCTCTTCACCCAAAATATCACTTGCGGTTGTAAACCTTAACAATTTTCATCCTCAGAGACCTTATTATCTAAAATATTACAGTTAAACTGGCTAAAACACTAAAAAATTGCTTTCTTAGTAGTCTTTAGTAATATTGTAGATACCTTAAAACAAACAGTCCTACCACTGGCTATACTTGTATACCACCTTATCAAATTCCCCTCAGACTGGTTCATTTAAACTGAATAAATCAAATCTATTTTTATTCTTTTATGTTCATCTGAAGTTTGATCTCCATAAGTCAATGTTCGCACTCAGTGAGGGTCGTGAAGTCATCGAAAACTCTTGCGAGTCGCCCATCTTCCTCCAATAATGACGATAACATCGGAAATTTAAAAAAAAAAACAGTGTTTGAAAATCGTCATGTTGGCATCAGAGAGATAGCAGAGTGTCTCAATATCTCTTATGGATCGACTTAACATATTCTTGTAAATGTGTATGAGTATGAAGCGTGTTAATTTCAGACTCGTGTCAAAAGTCCTGAATGCAATGTCAAATTCTAGCTTAACTGTGACTGACTTATTGCTAAAACAATAATAATCGCTCATACACCGTATTCGGCAGATTTGACTCTCTGAGACATATTTCTGTTTCCGAAACCAATAACTTTCATAAAACTCTTTTAACCATTTCAGGGGGAAAATTTAATGTCTGTGACACATTTACTAATTGATTTAACGCACTTGTAGAAGTTTTTAACAGAATCATTATATGGAGAGTAGCCGGGGTTATCATACGATTTCATCCATCATTTTTGCATGTTATTAGGAGTGCACAAGGAATTTGGCCTAAGCGAATTTGGTTATAATAATTTCAGCGGTTTGGAAGATGTATACATTAAGCCATTTAGGGAGCGATGCTTCGTCCAATTTAAAGAAATTTTTAACCCCTAAGTGTCACTCTATCGTGATCTCCAGAACCAAATTACAGTTTCGTATTTAAATTTAGTGCTTAGTAACGGCATTAACGGTGGGAGTGATCCGATAACGCCCATCTTCCAACTCATCTAAAATTTTTTTGCCAAAGAACCCGTGTACAATGTTTCATCAAAATCAATTTTTACTCAAGTTATCGCCTGCACGGACGGACAGACAGACAGTCACTCAGAGCTCAACTTGCTTCGTCACCCTGATCATATACATACATATATTCATATACAGTTGTGTTCAAAATAATAGGAGTGCATCACAATGCTTTTCAACAAAAACCAGAATTTTATTAATTTATTTTTTATCCACGAATTGTTCATTTTATGCAGTCACAGTAAATGAAAAAAAAATTAATTATTTAAATGAAAACCTCAATAATTCGGTGTTCAAAATAATAGGAAAATAATAATAAATTAAAAACTTGGAAATTATGACTAGTATATAAGTTATTTTTTTGGTTAATATTTAGTCGAGTAACCGCCATTTTTTATTACTGCAGCTCATCTGCGGGACATGGGATCGACCAGATCACGACACCTTTTCAGCGGGACTTGTTGCCATGTCTCTTGAACAGTGCTCCATAATTTCCTTGTATTTGATGGTCTAGCAACACCTTTTTTGATATCTGCACATAAGTTTTCTATGGAATTAGGGTCAGGCGACTGCGCATACCACGACATAACCTCAGCTTTATTGACATGAAGCTATTCCTTTGCAGAGAAACTTTCCCACTAATGTTTAATGTTTGACGACCTTAAGAGTGTATTGCGGATTATATTCCGTATTGGGTGGAGGACGAATATACTGCCTAGACCCTGTGCCTCCAACTAAAACTACCTTACATTCCTCTGTCAACAAAATATTTCTCCATTTCTCCGGTTGCCAGTTGCCATGTTTCTTGGTGTATCGGGGTCGTGCTCTAATTATGTTTCTTTGTCAACAATGGAACTTTTCGAGGACTCCGCGTAAATAAATTATATTCCAATAAACGTCTACGAACTGTTACGTCACTAGGATCAAGATCTAAACGCTTTTTTATTTCTCTAGACGACGCTTTGGGATATTTTTTAGACGACTGGAGTATGCGCCGATAGATTACTTTAGTAGTTTTGCGTTTTCGTCCACATTTTTCGGCTTTATTTTTGTAGGACAAGGAAATTGATATCATTTGGTCAGAGCACCCGAGTATTTCTTTAATTTCTTTATAAGTTTTCTCGTTTTTTCTAAGATTTTTAATGATTTCACGCTTTTTGTCGCCGCGATGTTTTCCTCTACCCATTAATAAAAATAAATGACTTATCTTTTAAAAAATCCCATCGTTTTTATTTCTTTGCACTTACTTTTAAGTTTTTTTACAAATTTTGTTTAAATAAAATGTATTATACCACTTGGTAGCTCACACTCCTATTTTTATAAACAGCGCAGTTCAGTGACCGACACAGATTTGAACTCATATCATTGGAAATAATGTAAACAGCTGAAGTTTATGCTTTGTGTTTTACTCTCGGAATACCGTTAGAAATATTTCATGAAAAGTGCTTGGGTTAAATATTTTTCTCAGGGGAACTCCTATTATTTTGATCACAGCTGGATATATATCTGGACTAAATAATGCTCACTCATCTAAACTTAATTCATCCTATTTTCATCTTATCCTACTTTTATATTAACGAAAATAAAATCACTAGAATATCGGACTACCATTTTAATATACTTACTTACTAATTGAGAGTTACAAAGCCAAGCTTTTTACATAATACATACATATGTATATACATAATAGTAATTTACACCCCCTCCCACAAATTATTGCACGTTAATCTATTTTATGCAAGAACCTAAATTTTTATTTAGCGGGGAAAAATATGTGGTCACAATTTGAAAAATGAGGCGAACTCGGCATTTAGAGCTCACTGCCAATTGGTCACGTTCAAAGCAAGCTTGGCAGCAACATCTAACACGGGAGAAAATTCGTCATACACAAATCGCGAACGTGTTTTACTGTTACCCGCATAAGTTGAGCTAATTATGTGAATATTTCCACTCATACGACACGCGTTTGTTATCGACAGTATACAAACAATACGAAGTATAACTTAGAGTGTAACCATTTCAAGCAATGATCGGTGTCGGTCGGAAGCAGTGGTATGTCGATCCGTATTTCATAAATCTTGGTACTTCGTCCAATATTATACGTGTCGTGTTTGTGTTAAAATAATTGTGATAAACCCACTTTAAATAATCGTAAATAAATAAATCACTTCAGTATTAGTGTCTGTAATGCGTCAAATTCAGGCCGAAGCTTTTGAGCTGGAGCAAGCACCAGCCACTAAGGAAGAAACTCACTACCCTCTCTTTTGCTCCGTACGTTTGACCTACGCAATATGCGCCTTCCTTGCCATGATTATGCACTTATGTATGCGCAATATATTCAATTTTACCATACTTTGCATGGTGAAGCCGGAGGCTGAGGTAAATGTGAAGGTCAGCGGTAATGAATCCGCAAAATTTGTGTACACAACTATAAATAATTCAAGCTCGAATGAAAACGTAAGTAGAATTCCATTACAAACTTTCGGTTAAAATGAAAATTTGATAGTTGTAACATGGCTTAATTAAGCGACTATTAAAATACTATATAATTAGCTGCAGGTGCTACTCTGACTACTCATTGTTGGTTGTGAAAGCATGCGTTAAATATGTTAGTTTTGTCTTACATATTTGCCGGTTTTGTACCAGAACTGGACACTCACTTTGTAAATTTAGAGATCGTGTCCTTACCATCACAGCTGTTACACATACTTATGTTGTAAACTTAGCTTCATCGCTAATTTACCGAAGAGGCGATTCCATACAATAATGACTATAGGACTTAACACGCCCCCACATAACTTATTCAAATTATTTTGCAATTTGTCTGCTTTCGACGCATTTCATCTCTCTGTTTTAGCTTTTCTCAAACTTATATCAATATCAATATTTTATGTGGAACTTGCCGTAATGCACTTTAATAACTGCGATCTATTTCTAAAAACTTTAGATTCCTTCGATCCCTTAAGAGATTTTCGATAAAGGATCTCCAAAATAAGGAGATTCGTGGTGTGGAAAATTTTTCTGTTTAAAATTATGTAAAATCAAAAGGTGAATACCGTACTGATCGAAGAACTATTCAAAATTCGAATTCTTGACAAATTGGGACTTTCCAAAAGAGCACTTAACTCTTAGTGGTTTAAGGGGTTACATGGGTTTCCTCGGGTAAGAAACAACCCTTTTACAACAATTTCTTTCTGATATAAAAAATTAAATATTTTATTCGCTTTTTTATTGTTACAAACATATACACTTAGCAAAGAAATTCTGGAATTTTTGGAAAAAAAAAATATTTTAAACTTGACTACTGCAACGCCATTTCCGGCGACCCCTAGGAAAAAAGATACGCCCGCGTTGGCAGGATAACTCCTTACAGGATGAGCTAAAGTGAAAAAATAGGTGTTTTAGTTAAAACCTTAACTTAGAACTTGGAAAAAGGAAAAAAAGTGAAATTTGGATTTTTGGCAGACATATTTACAAAAAAAAACTAAAATTTCAGTGACAATTTCGCGACATTATTTTTTCAAATACAGGGTAGGCCATTTAAAGTTGACCCATTTGCCCATTTGCCAAAATTAAGGCGTCGCGGATAATCAGCTGGGTTTAGTTTTTGTGCCATTTGAATTTTATATGGAAACATCTTCAAATCTTTATGAATTATGCGTCGGAGAGTGGTGCGAGAGATGTCTAATTCCTGAGAGCGGCGATAACTCGATGTCGATGGAGTCTCCTCAATACTGGCTCGTACAGCTTCGATATTTTCATCAGAACGTCTTGTGCGTTGTCTGGATGCATGACTGGCATTACTGAGATTACCGGTGTTCACAAATTTTGCGTATAAAGACTTAATTGTGTTCTTAACTGGAGCACTTTTCACTTTATTTTTTTTGCGAAACGCACGTTGAGTTAACACAATTGAAAAGTTATTTTGAATATAAAGCTGAACAATTTCAGCGCGTTCTTTTGGAGTGTACTGTTCCATGGTATAAATTGTCTTCGAATGACGCTTCTAACGCGGTATGACATTAGCCGATTTGTCAGCGCTGTTAAAAGTTACAGCGTTGCCAGATGGGTCAACTTTAAATGGCCTACCCTGTAGTTGTATTCGAAAAAAAACCCTCATCCAAGTCCTTAAGGATTGTATCTCAAAGACATGTGTAAAATTTCATGAAGATCGGTTGAGTAGATCTCGAGAAATGTTGCCCACCGACTTCAAAAACACAGTTTCGAGAAAAACGCGTTTAAAGACCGCGTACCAACGCATAAGTTCTCAATGCTGTATCTCCGAAACTATTACTCGGATCAACTTCAAAATTTAGGACAGTTTTCTAGAGATGTTGGAAAATTTAACAAGACAATCAAAAAATTCAATTTTTTTAATCATGAATAAAAATTATCAAAAATCGGACTGCTTCGATCATTACCCAATTATATCTAAAAAGGCCGTTTAAAATTTCGGGGAAAAATTCATTCTTTACATACATAGTTAGGTTCACAACATTTCAAATTTATTGAAGAATAAACTTAATATGTCTATGTCTTTCAATTCCAGACTTTCACTATAACTTTCGGGAGCTAGGGGAAGAATAAGCTCTTGACCATCAAACCTTCACAAAACATGAAGTTGTAGACATAACCAGTTCTCTATTCCCTACTCACTATATTAGAGTTATCTTAGAGATTTAACAAATCGAAGAGAGCTAACGCAAGAATACATATTTTTGGACGTCTTATCCTTTTCAGAATGTAAAATTATCGAAAAAACTTTAAAATCAAGTCAAAAACTTTCCGTATACTTCACATAAAGTTTTAGGAACCATATACAGAAATACGTTCGATGGTCTTAGTTAGACATTTAGTAGAAATTATCTCGCAGATGTGAAGTTTCATTAATTGATACAACAAGAAGTATGACTTCATGATATCAATTTAGTAATTGACTTAAAGTTTCGGCAATGTTTGAAATAGTCTGGCTATGAACCAAGCCTCTATGAATGAAAACTTAGCAATATTTCCTAAATTTAAGTTTATTCTTAGTTGAATAAGTCTCTTACTCTTTTCAGTTGGGCAACATTCCGTGGACACGTCAAGAGGAATTCGCTATACAAGCTACATTTTACTATGGTTACTTAGTTACTCTGCCATTCGCCGGTCGATTAGCTGATAGATTCGGTGGTAAACTATTTTTTATACATTCCGTGACAATTCAGGCAGTATTATTCATGTTGATACCAATATTCGCACACATCAGCTATATAGGAACATCCGTGATACGTCTGCTGCAGGGATTAGTATCGGTAAGAATATAAATAATACACGTAATGAAGTTTATAAAAGCTAAAAAACTGCTTCCGCGCGAACTGAGAATAATTCCAAGGTCAAGGCGAGATTCTGCTGAACTCGGTTGTGGTCGTGGAAGTGCGTGACATGGCTGCGACCTCTACGGTGATATCTTTTGCGATCAATAACTTACTAGGTATTCTTCCGACACACCCCGATAATATTCAAAGGAAACATGGAAAATAAAGAAAATTCGTTTCTTGTCCTTGGGTAGAGTGTAGGACCGTTACAACTTTCACCAAAGAGAGTTGAGAGTTACCTGACTATTAAATGAATAATATATTTATTCATTATAACACTCTAACATCTCCAAATTTTTATGTTTTCACAGGGTTTTGGCAATCCAGCACTGTACCAACTCTTCTCCACTTGGGCTCATCGCACGGAGCGTAGCACCTTAGTAGCGTTCGCCTATGGTGGGTACTCCGTTGGTACTCTAATTGCCTTTCCACTCTCAGCATTACTTTGTCGTTACAATTGGGAATTAGTATTTTATACAGTTGGTATCGTTGCATTGGTTTTTGGTATATCATGCCACTGGTTGGTGTATAACACATTGGAAGAACACCCTCGATTGTCAGAGGCGGAACGTGCATATTTGAAACCCACAAACGATGAAAAGTCAATGGTGAAATATAATAAAAATATATATATTTATTTATTATTGTTAATTTTCATTTCTAGTCGAAGAGCATTCCTTGGAGGCATATTCTGAAATCTGCGCCTGTTTATGCTTTTATATTGACGCATACTTTGCACAGTTATGGCTTAATCGTGTTTGCATTGATGCTGCCGCGTTTCCTGAAAGAAGCTCTGGATTTCACATTATCTGAAGTAGGTGTAGCATCATAGTGAATTATTATTTCTAATAATTTAATTTTTTCTGTTTGCCAGACGGGAATATATGCTTCAACGCCATTTCTGGGCGGCATTATTGCGAAAATCATCATCTTTCCGGCCTGCAGGTATATCGAAAAGAAGCCGAACTATAAGCCAACTCTCTATGGAAAAATATTTTATGTGTTATGTAAGAATATGTTCCTAGTACTCACACTTCGCGAGCCCTTAAATAGCTCTTTTAATTTGTCCATTGTTAATATATAATTTCAAAGAATCGGATGACCTTAAGGAAACAACTTTGTTTACTATGACATATTTGAATCGGGCTGACAAAGCAAAACACAAAATACATGTTCACGTATTTTAACATAAATCTTTGCTAACACCTTCAAAATAGCTTCGGCGTCATATTCATAAGCTCACTTCTCGTCATCAGTAATGTAGGGTTCTCAACTCTTTTATGACCTCTATTCTGTCGTTTTGGAAACGAAAAATTCTGATATTTTAGTACGTGCGCTTCATACACAAAAAATTAACCGAAATTTGTTGAGTCGATCGACCAGAGATGTTTAAATCCTTTGTCATTTCTCAGATGCCAACAACACGAATTTCAAACACTTTTCTTTAACATTTTTGATGTTTTCCTAATTAACCGGGGTGGATGGACGAATCGCATAAAGTAAGTTTTCGATGACTTCACAGCCTTCACTGAATACTTCTCGCCAATTAAGGTGGGAGCTTTAGAAGCTTCAAAAAATCTATTTTTTAAGGATTTTTTGGGAGGGAAAGAAATAATTGATTAAAGCGAAATTTTTACGGTATTTTGTTACATATTTAAACATCTTTCACAAAGTTTTTGGATACGAAATTTTTGATATTCTGCCTTTGGGAAGCAGTTGCCCGAGATGCGAATTTGTAGGACGGGGGGCAGGATGCAGGTCACAATTTCTATCGGAAACAAAAAAATTCAAAGAGATTGATATTTTTTAATAATTTATCTTCTAGTTAAACTAAGAAAATTCCAAAAAAAGTATAAAATTTTAGAAATGTTTTAGCAATTAAAAAAAGTGGTTTTTGACCAAAAAATTTTACTTTATATTGTTTAAAAATATGTTTGAACTTGCCTTTTCTTAGTTTTTTTTAGTTTAAATAGAATATAATTTAATGCCAAAGGTAATGAATTTTGCTTCAATTCCATACGACGTTTAGTTTTTTTTTTCTATCCTGCCCGCCAATTAAAAAAAAAAAATCGTAAAAATAAAAAACCTAGAAATCGCGCTTCAACGTTTTCGTTTTTTGCCGAAGCGCTCATATATTTGCTAGACGCTCGGTCACTATTTCTCTTCTAGCTTCGACAATATTTCGAATTCCCATCTATGACTTTGGAAATATATTCTCAGATAATTTTTAAAGAGATTGAAGCAAAAAAAATATTCGATTTCTTTAAGCTCCTAAAGCAGGCTCCCCCTTAAATACTTTTGTCCGTGATAAAGTAGACTCCCTAAAACAATTTTGCAAGATATTCAACGATTCCGTAAACATCTCGCGGGGCAAACAAGCAGTTGCCCAACACACATATCGAGATAAGACTTCACACGAACATAAAAAAGAATTTTACCAAGCTAAGAAAAACCTTTTTATCGACAAGTTCCGGTCAAATTTGATCAGAATGACACATGTATATTAATAGCTGCCTTCATTCATCATTTCTCTACTCGCTATCTTTGCGCGCATCTCTTTAGCCAAAAATTTATGTAAAAGCCATGAAGCGAATACCCCATCGAAGTAGCTTATAATATAACTTTTATTTTAACAGGCAACATCTTTACCATTAAATTTTTGATTGTCGTTATGTTGCTGAACGCCGACCAACGCATGCTTATCAATTTATGCATTCTGTTTGTGGGAATTTTCTCCGACATGGCATTTTCTGGTGGCTATTGGCCCAGTTTATTACACCTAACACCGTCGTACGCCGGTTTACTTTCGGGAATTGCGAATGCCTTTTCAACAATTGATGGTTTCATTTCACCAATTATCATTTCCGCTATAGCTGTTCAGGTAATCGCCAAAGCTTTTTTGTGGCAGTAACTTATCGACATTTTCCGCTATCTAAAATGTTTTTAAAAAAGTATATTATTTATTAAAAACTTAGTAATTTTTTTAACACTATTTAGGGCACCAAGTCTGAATGGAATTATGTAATGTTTACATTGATTATAGCCTACTTGCTGGCCGCAATGATATTTGGAGCACTTGGCAGCTCGGAAACTCGATCGTGGAACAATATAAGAGCAGATGAAGATGCTTAAGCTTTTAAGATTGAAAATATTAGAAAACTGTGTTTTTTAATTGTTGTGATAATATTTGTATAGATTTAGTAAAATTAGTGTTAAATATGGTAATTATATATTAAAACAAAACATGAATATAAGTAAATTTTTTAGTATTCTCCTCATATTAAACTTATTCTTAAACCGTAAGGAATCGAACAACAAAACAACTGTTCAGTCTTATGACGTCCAATGATTTGTAATAATGGTTTACAATTTTTTTATGGGAATATCGTGACCGTATTCAACTTAACTTAGAAAATGTTTCCTGGGTTTCATTAATTATAATCGCCAATCATACGGACTGGTCAGCCAGGTGTTCGAAAATTCTGATATTCGTTATATACATAGGGACTAGGTCAAGATTTCGCCCAAATTTTATCTATTTTACGCACAAAGATAGACAGTTATGAGTCAGCCATAAGCACTGAGATTCACATAGTTAGCGTCTGGATTCTTGAAAAGTTATAGTCCAAACTCGACAATTTTGAAAAGATGAAACATTTTGAGTGATCTAATTGTGCAAAGTTTTATCCAAATATATTTTTTAGCGCTTCATTGTGTACTGAAAAATAAAAAAATGAACTCTATTGCGCCAGTTTTGAAAATGTGAGATGACAGTGTTAGTATTATATTATTACTTTTTCAAAATGTTAAGCTACTTGGCATATTTTAGGTTTTCGATTAATGGCGTTTTGTGGGCGTGACAGTAGTCCGATTGCACCCACTTACAAACTCGTCCTCACCTTTTCGCCAAGGAACACGTAGTATACCAAGTTTTAGTACGATATCTTAATTATCTTGCACGGACAGACAGACAAATACACACACGGGTTTCAACTCATCTCGTCATCATGATCATTTATATACACCCTCTATCTAACCTCTGGTAGTAAACGATAGCAAGACGAAATATCTCCTGTCCCCAAAAAAACAGTCGTCGCGCTCGAGACTTGGCTTCCACGTTACAGTTGAAAGTCATAACTTCGAAGTCGCAGATAATTTCGTCTATCTTGGTACCAGCATTAACACCGTCAGCCTCGAAATTCCACGCAAAATAACTCTTGCCAACAGGTGCCACTTTCGACTGAGTAAGAAATTGGAGGAGTAAAGTCCTCTCTCGACGAACAAAGACCAAACTCTATAAGTCACTCATTATTCCCAACCTGCTATATGGTTCAAAGGCATGGACAATGACAACCTCTGATGAAACGACGTTATGAGTTTTCGATAGAAAGGTTCTGCGAAAGTTTTGTGGTCCTTTGCACATTGGCAACGGCGAATACCGCAGTCGAGGGAACGATGATCTGTACAAGATGTGCGACGACGACCGCGTAAGCCGTGTCTACGCCAATAAAGAAGAGGAACACTCTATCTAAATCGATTGTTTTTAGGTGATACAAAAAACCGTTAAATGTAAAATTAATAGTTATAATATAACTCTGTAACAACAATATGAAAAAATTGATGTCGGCTGCCTAACGCTTTACGAAGATTTTTGTATTAATTTGGATTGATCATTTTGTATGGCAGCTATGTATATGCTATAGTGGTTCGATCTGAACAATTTTTTCATAGTTTGTTGCGAACTTTGTATAATAATATATGGCAATAAACTAAGCCAATTATCCTTAAGATAACTTGTTAAATAAAAAAATTTATCATACAACAGCTTGATTTTAGCGGCTATCCCGACAAACTTCTTCGGAAAAAAGGACATGTGCAAAATTTCAAATTGATATTTCATAAACGCTAATTTACATATGTAATTACTTTAAAGGGTCTACGACGTTTTCTTCTGAATGTTACAAATTCGTGGCAAATTTAATACACTCAGTTCAAGGTATAAAAAATCCAAACAGGAATTAACTTAATTAATTTCCTCCACTGTTCAGCAACCAACTATCGGTTAATGCACTGGTTAACTAACCCAGAGCGCTAATGACATTTTATTTTTTTATGTTTTTTTATTTTGCAATATTAAATTCTTTGGGTGGCTATTCTGCTTCTACATAATTTAAACCTTTCATTTAACTAAGTATTTGTTAGGGTATTCTCTTGCTCTTGCAAAACCCTTGCACGGTGCACGAATTGCAGATTTTTCCACCTAATGCAACGGCACAACAACAAACATACCCAGAAAAATATTTGCAGAGGCTGTAAAATATGTCAGACCAAAACCCACGTTTATTTCCATGCAATGACACGTAAAAAAATAATTGCACCCTGTGCTAGCTGTCATTTTACTTAAATACATATTTTGACGTTAAATTGTTGAGGAAAGTAAATTTTAAATAGATTTTATAATTTCTATTTAAATTATAAAGATTTGTTACAGTTTTTTTTATTAAGAAAGAATGCAGAAGATGTGCCAATTCACAATAGTTATGCACACTAGTAATTTACAATACATTGACTTAACATTTAAACTCCATATATCACTAGATTCTGCAAAAGGTGCTCTCGTGCCCTTGCATATTTCGGTATAGGATTTTTGCAATCTGCAATCTTGCAAGAGCAAGAGAATCCCCCTATGGGTTTTATTATACTAATCGCAAATATTTCAACACTGTGAAATTATTTAAATAGAGCACTGCAACCCTAACGATTAGAACGAAAATATCATCACTGAATTTTGCGTTACACCAGCACTGTCGGAACGAGCTACAAAGATTTTGTACGTAGTGGACGTCAAATTTTTTGTGTATAATTTTTAATAAATTTCTAGTGTTAACGAATTATTGCAAAATTTTCAGTGCATTTTTTTGAAGGAACTATTGTTTGGCATTTTAGCTATAAGCAGATTTACAAAAGTTCTGGTGTAAGTTTCATATTTTTCATACAAAGAGAATTATCACAATTTTTTGACTACTGCAAAGAAAATGACACGAAGAACAATCAGTTGTGTACTCCATCTTGTTTATATTTTCTGCATTGTACGGTTTGTTTGTTTATTTTAATTTAGCAAATTATGCTATATTTGCAACAAACATAATCTCAAAACAAAGAATATAAAAAATATGCAAAAGAAAATGCACCTGCTAATGGATGTCTAACTGGAATAGTGCTGTTATATTCCAAACAGATTTCTCTTGCAAAATGTGGTATGCTAAAAAAACTGTAATTAAATCATACGGAAAATAGAAAATGCAGTTATATTTTTAATATTCATAAATTTGTTGTAATATTAACTGTAGCCAAATCAAACAACGGCTGTTTAAATTAAATATTTCGTTATACCAACAAAATTAAAGGAAATGCAGTAAAATAAACAGTTTCTAATTGGAAATGTAGACATTCCATTTTCAACTTAGAAGCATAAATATTCTAACATTAAATTAAAAAATATGCATTTCTATGAAATGAGATAGATAAAGATCAAAAAAGCATGTCTTAAACTAAAAAAATATGTAGTCAAATAATTGCTAAGTTTTATAACATTTAAACTTTACACCTTACCTGTATATGTATTCTTTATATTTGTACATTAATCTTACTTTTTTCAAATTTTAATACACATACCAAAACATCTACATGCGTTAATGTACAAATATTTCTAAATTTGCTGATATATGCATATTTAAAAATAACACAACCGGAAATAAAAACAAGGAAGCATTATCACGGCAAACGCGTTCATTTAAAGTACACTCAAGTAAACACATTTGCGCATATAAATTAAATGTCCAATTAACATATGTTAAAAGGTATCAGAAAATAATTACGTGAATATTTGCAATTTCAGACATACGTACTTGCATATATATAAATATGTATGTATGTATATTAAAAATACTAGTAGATGCAAGCAGAAGTCGCTTGTGTGAATTTTTTGAAAACCTGACAATTAATAAGTTTGTCCCTAGCCATAGGGTATACTTTAAACTCAGAACTTTTTTTTAGGCACATCTAATAAATATTATTGGCTCTAACTTCAGATCATACATAAAAAGAATATTGGAAATTAAAACAACGAAGACATATGTAAAGTGGGATATATGCCATATATAAAACAAATATATTTATATAAAACATACATATACACATAATACAAATAGACAACATTTGGTAATGAAAAAAATTATGCTTTACCACTTGTTTACCAATTAATTTTATTTATTCTCTGTTATTATCAATTTAACAAATATTTTTATATGCTCTTGTTCTCTCTTGCTCAATTATTGTTGTTGGTATATAAACTTGGGAGACTTTTTACTTGCCATCGACCCCAACCCCGCCGCAGATCACCTGCCCACAAATACCCACATTTATATGGCCGACTACAACCTATATACGTGTTTAACTTGTACATACATACACATATGCCCGTAGAGCAATCCATGAACTCTCTTGAACCAATTCGATTGCTGTGCTGCGTCAAGTTGAGATGTTGCCAGTTTCAGTCAGTCAATCGCGTTCATTAGCTCACAACACACTTCAGTACAAAAAGTATTTATGTATTATTGAATATATTCGACGTTTTTATTTTGTTTATTCTCGTTTTGCCATTGTTTTCTACGCAGCTGTTTTGTGAATTTTAAAATTTACGAAAACATAAGTTAATTTAAAAAATTTCTGGTTAAAACAGGAACATTTTTGCATATAATAAATTGCGTTGTAGAGATAAAAAAAGAATAAGTAAGTAAAATTAATGCAATTTAGCAGACGTTACATACCATAGATATCTTTAATGAGTGAATGGAGGAGTTAAATACTTTAAATTATAATTATTAGAATTTATGTAAAATTTTTATGTGCACCGTATGTATAAAAATGTAGTAAAATCAAAATTAATGCCTAAATAGCTACCTAATTGGCTTATTACTACGTGTAAAAATAAAATATGTGTATTAAGTTATTGGAGCACCAGTACATATACAAAATAATTTACTTAAAAAACACACAGAACGCCAACGCCAATCGCTAGTAAATTAGCTTGTGGCTTTCTTCAGCTTTTCAGTCGTTTGAGTTACGTGGTTGTGAACACTCACGAAAATATTTGTTGGTTGTTTACCAAATGCGAAAATAACTCATAAACAAATCAAAAGTGGTAGTGATTTAAGTAAGAAAAGTAGAAGCAATCGCAGCGCATACTTGTTTGTATGGAGAGTTTGAGTTAGTCCATCATCATATATGTAAGTATATATGTATGGACTTACTTCGGTCCGTGTGTGTGCTGAAAAGTGCAATATACGAAAACAAGATTATACTAATGTATAATACACTGTTTTGCGTCGTATTTTTCTGATATAGAACTTGCCGGTTCGAGTGCAAAACGTAAAAAAAAAAGAAAAAAGTTAACTTCCCTTGCACCTTCACAAATAAAAAAGTTTACATACTGGTTGTTTGTTATCGGTCAGTTTCTATAGCAGCTATAGTTATAATGTTCCGATCTGAACAATACATTCGGAAGGTAGTAGCGTTGCTATGGACTCATTCAATATTTCAAACACTGAGAAACTTGCTCGCGTGGACACAGACGGACATGGCTAACTCGATGCAGCTCTTTACGTTTTTCATTTATATGTACATACATATATCTATGGGGTCTTCCTTTTCAGTGTATCAAACATAGTTGCAAAGTTATTATATTCTGACCAAAATGAAAATATTTAATATCTTAGTAAAAATAAAAGTCATATATCCTTAACGCTCAAAATCTAAAACGTTCTGTATTTCGCTCTTAATATATTTTTTGTGGAGAAATATTCACTACCATTTCGTAAAAAAAGAAATATTACTTTTATTATGTATAAACATATGTATGTAAAATGTAAACACTGTCTTCTATATTATTTTTATTATTAATTTATCTTTGCAGTTGTAAAAGCTTCAAACAAAAACTGACAAACAAAATGATTTTGAAAGTTCCTTCAAATGATTGGTCCGACCAATTTGAATATGTAGTGGAGGAGGATGATTCGCTATCAGATTTAGAAGATGAACAAGATTTCTCTGAGTATCTCTGGATGGAGAATGAAGAAGAGTTCGATAAGAATGTAAGTAGCTACATGTATTAAAGAGCATATACAAATGTATAATTATGAAAAGAACAACAATATTTTGAGCGGCAACTAAACTTAAAAAAATTTAATAAATTTTCCAAATTTTCAGGAATTAAAACGTCTCGAAGAAGAGGACATTATGAAAGAGTGCTTTGAAGCAATGCTAGAGGACGAACTCGAAGCGGAACTGGCTGAATGGCAGAAAGCAAAGTATGAAATTCCTTGAAAACCCGAACATGTACTTGTACACACCTTTTTATTTACTTAATTATTTCCACTAAATTACTAAATTATCACAAATTAATAAAATATTTTTATTTTACTTCTAGAGCCGAAGAATTAAATGCTGCATTATCTTCGCTAGTTGTGAGCGAATACAATGTGGAACATTCCATTCTGAACCCGCTGGCCGCTGAGTTTGTACCACGAAAGCATATAATTGGACTGGGTACTTCATAAACTTAATATTAACTAATAACGCCCTTAATAAGATTATAACGCAACACTCGACGATCAAATCAAATCACCAACGGAACGCATCAGCAAAAACTATATGAAATTGTACGTAATGACCCGAATAACACACACAAACTCAAACCAAAACAAAACAAAAAGTAAACAAAAAAATTCTAATACTCTTACTGAAGTATATTTAAGAAATACCAAAACAAAACAAAAAAAAAAACTAATTAACCTCTATGACAATGCTACGGAGTAATGTAGGTAACATTTATTCGGTATTATGTGCATGCATTGGTCATTAAATAAGAGAGGTACATGAATCTACGAATAAAAATTATAAAAACACACATGAGGTATACAACAAAAAACGCTTAAAACTTAAAACCTAACGAAAGCTTAAAATAATTTTAAATTACGCAAACGGACCGTTTGTTGCCCTGCATTAGTTCCAAAATTTTTAAAGCTAATAATTTAAGAAGTTGTTTGTTGCAAGTCCAACGTACAAATTGCTTTTAACTTATTGTGGGTATTCACACATTTATATAGATACACTTTTTCATAAATACCTCAACAAATTGCTTTCGAATCGTCCTTGTCTTTATTTTGGAGACGTGCTATTTGATTCAAGAAGACACTTGCCTCAAACTGCGTTAATAGTGCAAACGAGAATGAGAGCATTTTGGTCATTTTTTGTTTGTTATAAAAACATTTAACTAGTTTTAAATAAGTAATAAAATGATAAATTGTTAGTCCAGGATTTTAGAAGATTTAAAAATTCCATATGTGATCCTAATTACTGTAGCTTTCTGTATCAAATGTTCATAAATGTGTTTTTTTTTCTATTATTCTTACATTTTACTTTAGCGTTTGAAATTCAATACACCATTAAATTATATCGTGATAAACCGATACATTATCCACATACGCATACACATACACACACATATATATAATATTGTCCTGTCTATATTTATATATTTTAGTGTACTAAATTCTATATAAACCACACCGACATACCCATCACTACCTTCTTTTAGCTTTAATGGGAATTTTGTAAGATTATATGTGTAATTTAAAATTGAGCAAAAAAAATTAATAAAGTCAAATGTAATGTCTGAAATTACAAGAATACATACATAAGAGGCGTATTGATATGCTTAACTAATAAAGCAAACATTAATAATGCAATAAACATGTGTATGTAAATGAATTTATAATGCAAACATAGATATACAGATATACAGTAATTAAAAAATAATGATTATTACATTAACGTAGTATATATTTTATTTAATAAATGCGCAAGCGTAATACAAAATTGAAAATGGTAGATACTCTAATAATAGTTAATTTTGCCAACTCTTTATATACATATATATAGATATACATATATAATATATACGCCACTCCAACTTTATGTATGTATGTATTTTTACATCAGCCTCATAATATTGACCTGCTTCGTGCAAGAATTATCTCAAAGACTAATGGAAAAAATACTGTTATAGTAGTTTATGATTAATCCTTAAATACTATATGATAAAAATAAAAGGTTTGTTATTAGCAAAAGTGTTTGATAAATGCGCATGCGTCCAAATACGTACGTATAATTTATCGTAGCACATTAAAAATGCAAGACATGATCAAAAAAAAAAAAAATAATAATAATAAATATACTATTACTTACCTTTATGTGTGATATAAAAATAGAAAAACTTAAAAAAAAAGTAATATTGTAAGTTAAAAAGCAAAGCAAAAAAAGATAAAAACTAAAAAATCTGAATAAAAAGTATTATAGCAATTAGAAAGTTGTGTGTTACTTACAAAGTTGCAAATTAGATGAAAACTTTTAGATTGGGTGGTATAGTTTTGGGGAACAAACTACCGCCTATTGCAAAGGAGTGCTTGAATGGATTTATAAGAATAACTAGTATTGTTCTGTTGCAATAGTGAAAATTCCACTATATCCTTGTTTTTGATGTAGCGAGAACAAACAAGCGCCAAATAACTCTTAGTTAAACTTCCGAGTTGATAGTCTGTGGCCGGATAAAAATCCGCCCCCGTTCTGGTCTCGTAAATCCGATATTCGTGGAGCAGTTCAGCCTCAATTCCTAAATACAAAGGATATTTGCAATTAACACTACATGTCTTGACAGACGGCAGCTTTAAACCCACTTATCCGCATTAATCCGGATAAATTCAGGAATTGCTACAGTTAACTCAAGAGCTAATTTCAAACCTAGCTCTCAAATATTGAGTTGTGTCCTTATTGCTGTTGTAATGGCATAAAATCAAATAATGTAATCTTTACACAAAAGAGAATCAGTGATTACAATAGAGGTATTCACACCGAACTTTTTAATCTGGTAGTTCGTTAGTTCATATTTCGTTAAAACACTTAACTGTGAACATACTTTTTATATACCAAATAACGAAAAAACTATCAGGTAGCTCGTTACTCGGTAAAACGATAATCTGTTAATTTTACAAAAACAAAACCCACGTAAAAAACTACCGAGTAACGACTAACGAATTAACAAAACTGGTCTGAATACCCCTAATGAATTTTCTGTTAAAATAAATAAAATTCGAATTAAAAATGTATTATTGCAGCAGCAATTTTTATCGTTTAGCATGTAAAAAATTTGTTCTTTTGGCAACTATGGTTAAAAAATTACTGTTGGCAACGCATAAACTGACATTGGATAGTGCAAACATGGCGTCGTGCAATTATTAGCAGTTTATTAGGTTGCTGCAATTCTAATTAGTTTTCATGTATTTAAAGTGTTTCAAAATTGTTCAAATTGCGATCAGAGCCTTTTCAATTATCGTAAATTGTAATAATGTAAAAATATTGAGAAATTTCAGTGAAACTTATTTGAAAAATCACCAGTTTATGTCTGCAAAATTTCATTGCACATCGCCGATTGCTGTCAAGTGATGAAAAAAAAGGAGAGCGAGACTGCATAAAAAATAGCAGCGCGCGAGCAGAGCTTTGACAGACAAAGCGGCGACAACAAATGCAAAGTCTTCGACGCCAACGTCGACGTTGTCAGCGCGAGCAGGTGTAGTTGGCAGTGCTTAATGATGTTTGCTACAGAAGCACTAATGTTTTCATATTGTAAACAAATGCATAAACTACATTGCACAATAAAATTTCATAGTTCTCCTTAATAAGTGTGGCAACTAATTGGCCCCATTTTTTTTATAACTAAGCAAATGTGAGAATAGGTAATTGCATTTTAATTTGAATGTGGCGAAAGCGCTTGCTATATTAAATTACAATTAATTGCTAAGAAATTAATTGAAATTGGCAATTTGTTTTTCTGAGGAAAAAATAGCATGTCGTTGCAATATTTTATTGTATGAAGTGTGGTGGTTAAATATTTTTACAAAAATTTATATGCCAATGGCAACGAGCTCATCCACGGCAGCTGCATCGGTAACAGCTGCCACAGCTACATCTTCGTCTATAAGCACATTGAGTAGTGGTGCTAACAGTGGAAGTGGGAGTGCCCCTTTGATTAATACAAACCCAGCGCAATTTCGAGAAATACATAAAAATACTTGGCTTAAAAGATTAACAGCTGAAGGCAAAAAAATTACTGTAGGGCCTAAAGTGAGTATATATAAATTATTATTATTATTATTTTTTTTGTTATATTTAAATAATAAACTGAATGTGTGTTAAAAACTTTGCGTTCTTATTATTTTTCAGAAATCTGATCGCAGCTGGGTTGTTTTTTGTGTGCACGATGACACGGACGCCCTTTTGGAGGGATATGCAGAGCCTCGTCAGGCAGCTGCTCACAGTCCGGAGTGGATCGTTTCGATGCAGGACACTTTACACATTTCGCATGCACTCATTCCAAATTCACATGAATTCGAATTTGTCGTCACGCTTGCTAATGAAGTGATACGCTTTCATGCAATGTCATGGTAGGGTGCACATCTATTACTTAACAAACAAGCGTAATGTAATGGATTACACTTTACAATCTGATGAGCACTCAGCTGTTTTCTGTATACATTACATGACGCGTTGTCTTCATTTATAGTTTTGCTTGTCTGAAAATTAATTTTTGTTTTATATAAAACCTTTCCTATGTTTACTTTTTGCAGGGAAATTATGCAGGAATGGGTTGAGACGTTACGGTCTAAATTGCGTGAAATGAAAATTCTATCGCCGCGAGAGAATCTCTATACAAAGTTACCTGAAATACGTGCACCACTCTTACCCACTCGTGATCCAACATCACCACTGCCGGCACCACCACCTGTACCAGCAGCAATAGTACCAGGCGTTGAACGCATTGTACCACCAAGTTTAGTTCAAGACATAGCTACAAATGAAACACTTTTAGAACGACCTAATACTACAATAGCAGTCACAACTTCTACTGTAGCACAATCTCTGCCAACAACTACAACCATTTCTAGTAGTAGTGGCAGAGTACATCTGCCCACAACTACGGCAAACGTAAGCAACAGTGGTAACAATTCCTCAGTGTCCAATGTATCAACTACTACACCTCAAGCAACGGCATTACCAGCCCTTACCGCCATGTCGAATACACTTACACAGAATCTCCTTAATTTGCTTTCCGATCCTATTAGTGCGTATAGCGAGCAAATAAACGATGCTTTACATATGGAGGAGAATAACTTTATTCATGATACGAGTGACACCTATTTTGACGATGAGTTTCTTGCACCAATTCTAAGAAAATCGCAACAAAGACATGGAACGTCAACAATTAGTTCTGGTAACAGTGTGCGTGTAGATATCGGACAACGTGCATCAGCAGGTAATACGTTTTATTGATTTTTGTTATTTTTTTTATGAAATATATATAATATGTATTTTACATATTTATTTGTTATATTTTTGACAGATCAAATCAAAAACTGGGAAAGTTTGGTGCAAGCAGAAAGCGTTATGTCATCAAGGTATGTAAATAATAATGTAATAAATTAATTAATAGGGGATATTAGAAAAAGATTCGTTAAGAGAGAATTTGCGGCAATAAAAAACTCCAGGGCCAGGGGTTATATAAGTATGTACATATATTATATCAGAATTACAAATATTACATGAGAAAATATGTAATTGAATTAATACTTAAATATTTTTTTCTGCTGTAATCCCGAAATTTTGATTAAAAATAATTTTAAAATTTTACCCGATTGAAGATTAATTGTAAATTCAAAAAATGTGTTTTTTTTTTATTTCACTTTTTTTTTTTGCCATTTTGAATTAGAGCTCACGCAGAGCCTTCATATTCAATACTCTAGATGATCTCGTGTAAATGTTTTGTGGCTACTTACATTTAGCAAAACTTTCACTAAACCACACATAACAATCCAAATCTAGATATTCGGTTAAAGGAGCTCTAGAAAAGATAAAGTCAAATTGTGCGAATAACAATTTATCTGTTTTTTTAATTAAGCTGTAATAAAGTTTCATAAATACATATATACAATATAGTAGCCTAAACTATCTCATTGACAATAGTCTGATACTTGTCTTCCAAAACACGCAAAAGCTCCCACATTTTTTCATTCATGCCAGTTCCGTCCTTTTCCAGTTGTGCATTTATGAAAATTTGCCTTAATGCCGAAAAACACTTGAGTTTCACCAACTTCAATTGCAAGCGTTGTGCCCAATTTTGCATGCGTAATCGTTGTTCATATTTCTCTTGTAGACGCTTTTTGCCCTTAACCAATTTCCGACATATGTGACTTGTTATTTTCGCCTTACGTTTAATTAGTTCGTTTTCAAAACGTTTAGCAATAATTTGCTCAAATTCAATATCGCATGCTTTTATGGATGAGAAAAAATCGTCACATGTTTCGAAGTCTCTGAATAGAACTTCGAAAAGTTTCATGGGAAATGTTGGCTGCGGTTCCGCGTTCCATTGCTCTAAAGCATGCTTTACACTTTGGAGCAAATTTTTACGTATTCCCTCCAATACGTTTTCATAATTAGAGTTCTGCATTTCACATTTCTCCACTATCTCCTTCAAACGTATATTTTCTATTTCCTTCTCGGTTAATTGTAAACGCAACGTCTCCACCTCGCGACGTAATAACAGATTTTCTGTTAATTTCTCATTTTCCTCACACTCTGTAGACAGCTCATCGAGTGCTGCAGCATCGCCACCAGCTCGTTCATCCTTTGTACTGTACTGTGTATTATAAAAATTGTTTCCATAAATGCAATTGCCACGAGCTGCGTCCAAATGCTGTTTGCCGTTACCGCAATCGCCGCCGCCTTCGTTGGTGTATTCGTACAAACACGCTTCACACAAGGCCTCGTGCCGCATATTATAATGCAGCGATTGGTTGTGCCATTGCTTTTTGTCGGGATAATGTTGGTAACATTGACCACATTTATCGTGGGAGGCGAATGTGCGCATCGTGTGCGCTTGCTGTATGTAATTGGCGCTAAGGAAACTCTGTTTGTCCAGCTCGTGGAGCACGCGTTCCAAGTCACGATTGCAGTTCTGCGAATTAGTGAAGGGCTCACCCAACATGCCTTGTTCCTGCAACTGTTGCTGCATAAGCGAGCACAGACAATTTCTCGCCATTTTCTCTCCCTTGCTCGTCTTGCTGAATATCTTGAGCCATTTGCGACAGAGCTCAATATCTTCTGTGCGACTTTGTTTGAAGACAAGCTCGCGGAGCATTTGCAATTGCTCTTTATACAATTGATCTAGTGTATCACCATTGAGCTCATATTCACTGCTCTCATTGCTGCAATGCGAAGCCTCATACATCCTTTAGTGCTGGTTTATTTATTCGACTTTTATAAAATAAATTCGTTTTCTTTTAAATTTTTTGGGTGAAAATTTAAAAACATTTATTTAATATGTCAGAGCTGCAGAATTAAAAAAATCGAATTTTTCAATTTGCAGTGTTGGGTAGTCTTTAAAGTATTTTAAAACGAGAAAAAACGTAAACTTCGGCTGCCCCGAAGCTACAATAGCCTTCACAGATGCATTTTTCTTACAGCACAAAGGGGGTTTTACATCGATTTTGAATTTTTGTATGGCAATTATGTCCTGTAGTGGTCGGATCAGAAATTGTAATAATATACGGGGTTTGTCCGACATTTGATATGATCAAGCAGACTTACCCAGATGTTGCTGTAGCAAGAATGGTGTGTTTCAGTGACACCAAGCCATTTTGGAGGGCGGGGAAGAGGCCGCTGATGAAGACCGGAAGAATGAGCAAATCAAAAGTGAAAACGTTGCTAATTTTTTTGACATCGAAAGCATTGTTCACAACGAATTTGTTCATCTTGGTCAAACCGTCAACGCCAAGTTTTACGTGGAAGTCCTCAAGAGATTCAAACGAAGAGTCAATCGGGTCCGACAAGACATCGCAGCCGATTGCAAGTTGCACCACGATAACGCCCTGACTAACACCGCCTTTCTTGTGAACAGCTAACTAACCAAGACCGGCATCCGCCCTACAGCCCAGATGAGGCTTTGATTTATATCGGCTCATTGCTAATACTTTCCGGACAAACCCTGTATGCCAAGTTTCTTTGAAGATATTTTATCAAATAAGAAAGTTGTCGGTAGAGGGACTTAAGTTTGATCGATGTTGTTGTTGTTGTTGTTGTAGCGGCAGAAAAAATTACTGATGTAATTTCTAGACATGGTGCTGGGTTGACAGTCTTTGGCCAGATAAAAATCTGGGTCCGTTCCGATTAATTAGACCCGACTATTATGCGAACGGATTGATCAATCAGTTTGTGCGGCGGCTATACTCTATAGTGGTCCAAAAAAAAAAAATAAGCAGCTTCTTGGGAAGAAAAGCACCTGTTCAAAACTTCAGATCGATGTCTTAAAAACTAAAGTTTATAATAACGAAGAGACAGTCGACTCAGATCGTCACGCTGATCATTAATATACATACATATGTATATATTTTAAGGTATATCCACCGCTTCCTTCTGGGTGTTACAAACTTCTTATTTGAGAGAAATATGTTTCCCTGATTTCCAATTACAATTTAGGAGGCCTCTCTTTCTCTCTGTCTGCTACCTGTCAATACTGACAAAACCCCATTCAGTCATAAATTCAACTGAGAACTTAATGGACTCAAAGTTATCTTCCCTCTTCTAAAAACTTCTTGCTGTTAGCGATCGAGCTTCGACGAAGAAATATCCGAACTTGGAATGTATTTCTGACACAAAAAATATTCTCTTTGACATTAACATTCGATAAAAATTTTTATCTGCGAAGAATTTTAATCTATTATTGATTGAAAGCTGATCAAAAATTTAAATGAAATACATCAAACTATTTATAAATCCCAATTTGTTCTTTTTTGCCAGACTTCAAACCTCCCGTTCGCTGTCCGCTGGTGCTGCCGATACATCACGAAAGGAAGTCACAAATTCCTCAATCACTCATAACGCATCCGCCACGTCGAGTGATGACAATATCACAGAGCTCGAGATCAGCGTAGATCCACAATCCGATACGTGGCCGAATACTTCCATTACCTCGACTAACAATGAATCAATTGAACAGTTAGATGTAGATAAAATGAACATCACCATCATACAAGTATCAGCAAATGATAGCAATGAACTGAAACAACAAAAAGAAACAAAAACCAGTGCAAAAGTGTCCAATAAACGGGTCACTGGAGAAATTTTCAAATTCCCCGATGCCGTACAGACCGAGTACAAAAGCAATGTGCAAATCATTCCGTCCACAAAATCAAATAGTAGTACAATACAGGTACTTGGTACTAAAACCACTACTACAACAACAAATACTACCACAAAAACCACACCATATGCAACACCAGTGAAAAAGGCGAACCACAGCATTTCATCAGCAACAACAACAGCGAATTTACCCGCAGAGGAGTTGAAAATAACAACGGTACATGTAACAGGCAATAACCCAGTAGTGGCTGCCAAAGCGCCAGAAGCGCACAACACCATTGTTTCCAATGCCGTTTCCTTATATGGCACGTGTTACAACTCATCTGCATCCAGTTCGACGGCTCAGCCATCAAACGCGTCCAGCAATAATGGGACGCCTAAAATGATGAAGAAAATCATACTTTCAGCTAATACTTCAGGCATAACGAATATAACGGTGGATAATGCTAGTACGTCGAACAGGCCGGACAGATATGTTATCGCGCCAGAAGCAACTATCAAACATAATGCTGGATCGGTTCACTATGAAAAGGTCTTTCTATCGTCTAGTAATCCTCCAGAGCTAGACATCTCGTCAAACGCTACGCTCATAGGTACCGTAACGACCACGGCGCCGCCACTGTCACCCACATTAGTCAGTAACTCAACGACGCATGCGCGCGCTGAGGTAAAACGATTTATTATTATTTCTGTAAAATTAAAGTTAATTTATTGTTTCTTGAATTCCAAGGTGGCATCTAGTTCGACTGGTAAATCCGAAAACGAATATGTTTCCAAGCCGTCTTCCCCAATACCCCAGAGAGATGCACATAAGCAAATCAAGCCCACGCCAGCAGCTCGTACCGTTAGTCCAACACCACATGTTGAAATACCGTCGCTACCGCCGAAAAGCCGCCACAAAGCAATGCAATCGCCATTAATGGCACGAGCACATCCGTCTAACGTCAGTCCCATGTTGGAGCGTCGACGCATTACAACAACTACAAGTCTTCTAACGCGCACTACCACATCACCGCCAACGTCTCATCAAGCACCACCTGCTTCGATACCAACAACTACAACAACAAATACTCAATTTCCCTTACCTAGCCGCGGTCACTTACTAACGCGCGGACTTACTGAAGCTGTGATAACGACTCGACCGAGTCGCCGTGATTTTCATTTACTTAAAGGGTCTGCGGTAAAGGGAAAACCAACAGCTGTTGCAGGCAATAAAAGTGGCAGTGCGGTGACTTCAAACAACAATGGTGACAATGTGTCCGCGGCACAACCCTCAACCAGCACCGGTAGCAGTTCGAACGCACCGCAACACAATCGCAGTCGCAATAATGAATTAATGGAGCAACGTCGACGTAGCTCTTCTACATCTGATGCACGTACCGGTGCTACACGCGGTACCAACAACAATGAACTGCCAGGCGCACGTAACACAGCGTTGCGCTTTCAACATCCGCCCCAACCTTTTCGCAACGCGGAAAATGGACTGGCAAATGGTAGTGGAAACGGTGGTGTGGCTGGCAGCAACATCGGTTTATCATCGCCGCTGCCATCACCCAGTGGTGCTAACAGTTCGCCGGCGAATAAGCGCATGACACTGCGCGAACATCAGGTCATGCAATTGCGGCGTGAAATCATGCATCCCGGTGGGGTGCGTCTGCAGCTGCGTCGCAAAGATTGTCTGGGCTCAATTGCATGGGTAGATGCTTTTGGCGCTGTGTGGTGAGTAGCTGATGCCTGCACGCACATTGTCTTTGTTATGATAATTTTCATGTGCAATTTTTTCGATTTATTATTAGGGTGGCTGGTTGGAAGCAAAAAGAGCATCCGGTGCTATACAATGCACTACATATAGGCGACCAATTGCTCTCCATTGCCGGTACAGCGATAACTACAGCAAATGAGGCCAACAAAATAATACGCAACACGAATACGCTTTTTGTAAGTGTTTACAGTTATCACAATTTTTTTTTTATTTCAAATATGTACACGATACTAAAGTTTCCTACCTTGGACAATAAACTATGTCAAACTTCGTAAAGGTAATTTGTTGAATAAAAAAGTTTTCCAATCAAGGACTTGATTTTGATCGGTCAATAACAGCCATGACAGTCAGGTCTACATAACCGGAACGGACCCGGGTTTTTTATTCGGTCAAGGGCTGTCAACTCGGCAGAATTCTGCCGCTACAACAATAACAGCCGTATGCTATAGTGTTCCGATCTGAACAATATGTGTGTTGAAGAGTTTTGTTATGTTCAGAGTTACGTAGACTCGACTGTGTGAGGGAACATAATAATATAAAGGGTGATTTTTTAAGAGCTTGATAACTTTTTAAAAAAAAAAAACGCATAAAATTTGCAAAATCTCATCGGTTCTTTATTTGAAACGTTAGATTGGTTCATGACATTTACTTTTTGAAGATAATTTCATTTAAATGTTGACCGCGGCTGCGTCTTAGGTGGTCCATTCGGAAAGTCCAATTTTGGGCAACTTTTTCGAGCATTTCGGCCGGAATAGCCCGAATTTCTTCGGAAATATTGTCTTCCAAAGCTGGAATAGTTGCTGGCTTATTTCTGTAGACTTTAGACTTGACGTAGCCCCACAAAAAATAGTCTAAAGGCGTTAAATCGCATGATCTTGGTGGCCAACTTACGGGTCCATTTCTTGAGATGAATTGTTGTCCGAAGTTTTCCCTCAAAATGGCCATAGAATCGCGAGCTGTGTGGCATGTAGCGCCATCTTGTTGAAACCACATGTCAACCAAGTTCAGTTCTTCCATTTTTGGCAACAAAAAGTTTGTTAGCATCGAACGATAGCGATCGCCATTCACCGTAACGTTGCGTCCAACAGCATCTTTGAAAAAATACGGTCCAATGATTCCACCAGCGTACAAACCACACCAAACAGTGCATTTTTCGGGATGCATGGGCAGTTCTTGAACGGCTTCTGGTTGCTCTTCACCCCAAATGCGGCAATTTTGCTTATTTACGTAGCCATTCAACCAGAAATGAGCCTCATCGCTCATCGGACACGGACGCGAAACACATTTCGAACCGAACACTGATTTTGGTAATAAAATTCAATGATTTGCAAGCGTTGCTCGTTAGTAAGTCTATTCATGATGAAATGTCAAAGCATACTGAGCATCTTTCTCTTTGACACCATGTCTGACATCCCACGTGATCTGTCAAATACTACTGCATGAAAATCCTAACCTCAAAAAAATCACCCTTTATAATAATAAATTCGTCTATCCAACGTTAATATTTAAACCTAACCTCATACTCCTTGAAATGAACACACAGACTTGATTTCCTAACATATTTTATTAATTTATAACTATATTCTGACTTACCAGGTCGAGGTGCTCGTACGCCGCATACCCTTCGGTCGCGGCTACGCTATACGACGTGAGCGTGAGGGTCAGTGTTTGGGTCTAATACGCGATGGCAACACAGCCACCATTGTTGATGTAGTGCCAAATAGCTTAGCAGCACGGCATGGACTGCCACCCAAGGTAAACGCGACGTTAATTACTTTTTGAATATATTCTTTTATGTCGCTTACTTCTTCCATTCTAGGCACAATCCTGTGATGGCACAACACTTACATTCTGGGTACTTACTGAGATCAATGGGCGACCTTTGAATCTATTTTTCAAAGAAAATGAGATACGCGATCGCTTGAATTCTGTGGGACGCGATATCTCCATATTGGTGCAACCTTCAGACTTAATAACAAAACTTAAAAAACAATTGAAATCACTACGTGGCTACAAGGATTATCTTGTGCAATAGTGAAATCACTGCAATGCGTTGCAAACCCACTCATTAGTAATTTTTAAAAAGACATTTTTGCAAAAGAAACACTTCCAAGTTACAAAAGCATACTAATCCCTCAAAACTTTTTAATGCATATAACTTCTAATTAGATTTAAAATTGAAAAAGAAAACTATTAAAAAATTATAAACTAACAATAGCCCAATTTTGCTTCAAAAGTAAATAGGGCAAGAAATGAAAAGTCGGTTTGCAGGAACATAATCAAGCAATCATATAGTGGAATTGTATGCCGTTCGTTATAATAAGGAGAATATGAAACATTTAAAGAAAACCCGTTTAAAAATTAAATAAAGAAATATATAAACATTCCATTTTTAAGAGACATTTTTATGCAACTTTGCCGAGTCAATTTAGCCATTAAGTAGCGTATAAAAAGTGATAAAGGACAACGTTCATACATACATATATCTATAATAAATATCTCTGTATGCATGTTCCATATACAAGTGCATACACGCATGCATACAAACATATGTATTTTTGCAACATTGTAATCTCTTATTATCCAAGTGCATACTATATTATATAGGTTGAAATTTATCGTATTTACATATAAGTAAATTTTTGAAATACTTAAAACTACTTAGTATTATAACGACATACGCGTATATATATGTTATGTATCAAAAAAGAAAATTAACAACAAAAACTTTTAGACAAAAATCGCACACGAAAAATTTAGATCTTTATATTAATGAAAAATTTCTAATACCCATTGGAACATCTAAAATTGTCATGCAATATTATAGTGCCTGTAATTTTAGTTAATCGCATATGGACAACGTGATAAAACTTTTTTTGTAACCTTATAACTTACAAACATAATCACTTAATATTTTTAATTTCCATTGTTTTTTATAATTTTGTGTTTGAATTTCAATAAAAAAGTATAATCAACATGAGACAAATATGTTTTTATTATTATCAGAATTAAAGCCAAAAAAAGCTCAGTTAAAAAATGCTTGTAAATTATTTTCTATACAAAATTAAAAATCAGGCTGCACAGACAGTGTTCTTTGCAGCTTCATAGACATTCTGCTTCCACACGCGGAAATTCACCACATTCGGATCAAGTGTTGAATAAATAAATATCGGCATTGAATTGGTCATCATCCAGATATTGTCTTCGTCATCAATCTACGAATAGTAGAATACATGTCAGGAAGAGATAATCGGCAGAAACAATTAATGAATAGTTTAAACTATAAAATTTCTGGCACAACGAGCGGTGTCACATCCATTGTCCCACTTTTCACAGGATCTCTCTTTTTTATATCACATTATTTCTCTACTTTTTTCGTTCCAATATTTTATGTTAAGAAATTAAAGCACTTTCAGTAATTTTGAACTATCATCAGTAAAGGAAGACTCACTTTGCAAAGTACAGTTGGTGAACAACATGTTTGCAATAATATGCTATCACTACATAAACTTCAGCTTACCGTCAAATCACTGGGATATATCATACGTTGTGCATCTTGTGCAACGGTGCCATGATTTTGTGCGGAAAATGGTTTATTTGTATTCCAACAGCCAATACCGTTACGTTGTATTTCCGCATAGAAAATTATACCGCTCTCTTGATCACAAGAATGCATAGTGGATCGATGATTGTCTCCACGACTACCCAATAGACGAAAATCGTTGCCGTGATCGCTACGTGCGGCATTAGCCTCATTCTGCAGGACACTACTGTCTACCATGAACTCGTTATTGCTAGCCATCGGATGGAAGTACACCGGACGATAACCGTCTTCTGCATATGGACCAAGCGTAATCGAGAAGATACCATCATCCCAACGGAAGGTTTGGCCACCGATATGCAGTTCACCAATGTTCGGATCGATGTCGAAGTAATTGTGTTCGAAGCCCCACATGCGGTTATCCTTTAAGCTGTATGTATTGAGTTGTAAAGAACAATTCATAAAATTTGTGATTTTTATTTAAATTAAATTATATCCATTCAAGATTACCTAAAAACAAACAACTGTCGATGCACCAGATCTGGTATATAGGCGAAGGCGTCGTTACAGGCTCGTTCAAAAACATCTACAGCTATGCTTGCTAGTCCTCGCCCTATGTCCACGATATTCTCTGGAATTTCGTAGCGGTGCAATACCCGATCGTTCGATAAATCAATCACCCAAATTGCCGGTCGCTGCACCTGCGTGCGATTGTCTTTGCAATACGTATAGATCATAAAGGATTCAAACATGTATAAATAAAATCGACAAATTAGCATTTCAACTTACTGGGATATTCAAGCATGCCTGTATCGATGAACCATAGGCGTTTGCAGGCATCCACGGTGGTGCGGTAAACCGAAATAATGCGTTTAGAATTTGCTGGAAAATTTGGCTAAAAATGTTTGCGCACAGATAAATTCTGCAATAATTACTTTGAATTTGGAATTTGGCACTCACATTTAGATAATTCGTTTCGAAATCGGGGTATGCATGCAGTTTCGGACTATATTGTTTGCCATCCTTCTGTAAGTCGATGTAATTCAAGGTGGAGGGTATGCCAATACTACGTCTTGGCGTTGTCACAAATAAGCGACCCTTGTAGTGTGTCACGCCCTGGGGCACATTATTGTATTGAATGTAAGAAGCGCTTGTGCCTTCATTTTCAAATCGTTTCTCTGAAAATTTTACTCCCTTATCGGCGGCAAGTTTGTTTTTTTCAGCACTTTTCAACAAACCAGGCAGTTGATCGGGGAATACGATTGCAGCGGCTGCAAATTTTATTTTTAAAATAAGAGTTAACAGAGGTCAAGAGAGTAGCAAAGTACGCAAACAATAAATACCAGTCATACCGAAGTGATGGAGTCATCCAGAGTTGACAATTCCTAAGGAATGAGGTTCTAAGTAATTGCAATGCGATTCATATAGGCAGACCGAAAGTAAATATCGTAAAATTTATAAAAAAAAAAGGTTTGCCGTACCACAGCTGGACGGTATCCAGTAAAGAGTCGTTAACCCGAATCCGAAAAGCCGTTAAAGTAAATAAAACATATTTCGCAAAATAAATACGCGTTCAAATGAATACCGTTTAGAATAGTATAAGCTACGAAATAGGACTAATTTAACCCTTTTATCTTTGAAAATACACCGGGACACATACGTTTCGGTTTGGATTGAAAGGGTTAAGCCTGCTATAATGGATACTCACTTCCTAGGCAGCTCTGAAAACTAATGTATAATGCGATAGATAGTTTCTAGCTCTTCAAATCGCTGGGATGGTTTATTCCGGGCTCAGTTAAAGAGGTTCTAAACGTAGAATGAGCTTTCTATAACTTAAAGATTTGGACATCTCTGAACCTCTCGGGAAATTAATTAGAGTTGAATTTAATAACAATTCGGTCCGCAATATTGTCTTCTCTTCCAGAGAGAAGTGATGAAAAGGGGCGAAATGAACACGAGCGCGGGGCAAGCATCTATACGCATGAGTCCAGACTAGATAATCAAGTGTGAGGTGTTGTCCATTCTAGACATCAAAATTTTCATCCATTTAACAGACCACTGCAGTGTCTTCCAAGCGGAGATCCCAACAATTAAAGAAAGCCTTTTTGTTTTGACTAGAAGTGTACTTACTACAGGGAATACATATACATATATATACAGATAGCCAGACGGCTTTGAAATTACTAAAGTCTCTTAGGGTTTCGTCAAAGTTAGTGAAATAATGTCTTGACCTCATAATAGATTTAGCATCTCCTATTTCACGATACATCTGCAATAGATGAAGCAGATGAGCTAGCTAGAATAGGCTACACTCAATTAGACTCCGGAATAGAGGGAATTTATATGCCTCTGCTGTCTTGCAGTCATTTAATGGAATTAATCGCAACAAGCAGGCAAACGTGGCATGAATGAATTATGGGCCACACACTACTAAAATTTAAAAGGAATGATATAAGAACTCTCATAGGAGTGCTAACAGGTCGCTGTCTAATAGGCAGACATGCCAGTAGACTAGGAGCGCCATATAACGACTACTGTAGATGCTGTCAGAAATTATATAGGAAAATAATCGCAACTATCGATCGATGGTTTCTAGACGACGTCTCGTAGGTTGCACTGATAAAACTTTTCGGACTAATGAATTTCATCAGAAACACGGACTTTAATACAGGTGGTAGCACAATGAGCCTCCTAAAGATCCAGGTGCGTCGTTACACAGCCACTCTAGCTACCTACCTAGGCTTCGCATATTTAAAACACTATATTTTATATACATATACTCACCATAGATTCTCACAACGTCGCCGGAAACGTCAGACACATTTTAAATCGGCAGCATTCCTCTATATTAATTAGGGAATGCCCGATGATGTTTTCTTAAACTTTTAACCCATTAACTAATTAATACGAGTATAAGTATGTAAAGCACTTTAAAACGCCATAAACCCCATATAAACGCCATAAAAAGTACTTTCCACACAATTATCATCGATTAAGTAGTATTTTGGGTTATTATTAAACAAAATGTTTTCAAAATTGATAATTAGTGATTTTAAGCCCTCCTATCTGGCTTGTGTTATCAACAAAGTATTTGGGTATGTGTTTATGTTTGTGTATACGTGTGTACATGAAGAGATTCAAACCTGTATTATATGTATTAAACTAAAGATTCGCATTGCTCTACCGGTTTGAACCCAGCTAAATTATTTTATAATACTTTACTAATTCACTTGCAAATATTTCTGTCTTCAATTGCATACAAGTTAATTTTAGAAACTTCACTTCTTGCAAGAGACATTGATTTACTTACATGGTGGTCGTTTTTTATGTCCTTCTCCTCCAGGCAACTCTTTTCCGTTCTCATTCGGAACTCTGTCGCCACGATTGTAAAAGTCCATTTGTTTCCAGCCAAAAACCTCTATCATGCCATCACCATTAGTAAATTGTACAATATTCACCGTAAATACCAACAAAATCAGTAAATAAATATTTTTAAATTTCATATTTTTATATTTGTAATACTTGGAGCGATCTTCGCCGATCGACACTGAAATGCATACTAAAAGCGCCATTCATATAAAAAAATAAAAAAAAAAATTAAAATATAAAAACCGCTCTCCCGAAAAATCTCTACCTACAGCATTCACTCGTAAGTATATGTCTTATATATATGTATATCAGCGTTGTCCACGGCCTATGCGCACTGATGTATATTAATCAATGGATTCTCAGAAGAATTGTGCCGCATCAATTTCGGCATTTCAGATCGCAAGCATTGATCTTTCGCAAAAATTTTGAAAGCTTAAATGCAGCAGAGACAACTCAGTTTGCATTACGCACTCTCTCTGGGAAGGTTATTAGTATTTTGGTAATAACGCAGTGGTGAAGCGCGAAGTTGCTAAGACGGTAGGCTCAAAAGACTCACGAAAATAAAATTCTGTGTGAAAGGCGCATGAGCACCATGTCAAAGAGATAGGTGTCTCGTTTGCTCACACCTTACAATAAGCGCTACCGCGGAAACCATTTCATAGTGGTTTCGAAAAACCGTCGACAGTTTTGGACACTTTAAGAGTGCCACAGTTAAAGCGTAATCCGAAGATGTATCTCATGTAATACAACAGAGACCAAAAAACAGTGGCCTTTTCCCGGCGATTATGTTACGGAGAGGCCTATTATTTGAAAAAAACACCGTATTCCAAATACACCGCCCTAACCATTGAACTTAATTGACCTTTCTCCAAAAAAAGATCTGCACCTCCATACAACAAATAGTCAGTTAACAGCAGAAGACTGAGAAAAACTGAGGGACTAGCCCAAAAAAAAGGTGACATTGTATTTATTTTGAAAATTCTTTATTTATTCTTCCAAATCAATTTCATCCCCTTCAAAGTAATCCCCTCCCGATGCAATGCACTTATGCCAACGGATTTTCCAATATTCGAAACACTGGTTGTAGTCACTTTCCGGGATGGCCCTCAGTTCCTCTTCGCTGCGGCTTGAATATCCTCTATCGTATAAAAACGGTGTCCCCGGAGCGGTCTTTTGAGCATGGTGAACAGCCAGAAAACGCACGGAGCCAGATCAGGTAAATACGATGGTTGCGGAACGATATGGGTTGAGTTTTCGGCGAAATGATCACGAATTACGAGGGCAGTATGGGTGGTGCATTATCGTGGTGTAAAAACCAAGAATTGTCTTCCCACAATTCCGCCCTTTTTAGGCGGATAGCGTTACGCAAACGACGCATAACGTTCAAATAATATTCCTTGTTGACTGTTTGACCGGTTGGAAGGAATTCATAATGCACAACACCACGATAATCGAAGAAAACAGTTAACATGACCTTGATTTTTGCGCGACTTTGGCGCGATTTTTTTGGTCTCGGCTCTTTTTTGGCACGATATTCGCTCGATTGATCGGTTGTTTCGGGGTCGTAAGCATAGATCCAAGTCTCATCGCCAGTTATAATGCTTTTCATGATACCCTGGTAGTCGGAAAGCATCGTTTCACACACTTCAACGCGACGCCTTTTTTCCAAAAAATTCAATGTTTTCGGTACCAGTCGAGACTTGACGCGCTTGAGGCCCAAAACATCCTTCAAAATGGTATTGGCCAGGCCTTTCGATATGCCAACTTCATCAGCAAGGTCTCTAATTGTTAATCGATGGTTTTTCAACACCAAATCTTTGATTTGTTGAACGTGAGCTTCGTCGGTTGAGGTTGATGGTCGCCCTGGACGCTCTTCGTCTTCGACACGTTCACGGCCGGCTTGGAACTCACTATACCACTTGTAAACATTTTTTTTAGACATAGAAGCTTTCTGCACCATCCTCAACGTAAACAAAATTTAATGCAAATTCTTTGCTCAACTCTTTGCCATCGCAAAAAACAAAAAACTCACTCAAACACTAATGAATATTTGACATAAATGTGACTGACAGTACTATCAACCTAAAAAAAATAATAATTCTCCAAATCCTTTGCCCGCGAAGTTTAAATTCAAATGTACTTTATTTTTTGGACACAGTAGTACGAGTATAACGACAGATGAATATAGAAAAAGCGACTCAGCTCGCCGCGCTGGTCATTTATATATTGTTCGAATGTCATAGGATCTCCCACGCTGAGTGTGGTTGCTTTCTGAGTGTTGAAAACTTCATTACAAACTTATATACCCGCCGAAAATCTTCTTAAGTATGTATATCCTTCTTGCGGGTGCTGACTGGAAGTTGGACGTCGCTACTGATACCATCACGGCATGGTATCTGGATTAGTTTCCAGAGCAGTTCTTGCATACGGCACTGGGAGAGGGTGTATTTCTAATGAGGTAACTAGCGATAGGTATAACACGCTAGGGGTAGAGGTTCCCTGAAAACAAAACTCTGTATAGACAATAAGAACAAGAAATTCGACTGGGACATCAGCACAATCGTTGGTAGGAGAAGTGGCTATTACCACCCGCGGACACAGCGAGTTAACAACAAAACATTTAGATAGAAATCTTACACGAAAAAATAATTCTTTAATATAATAAAAATCTAATACACATTGAAACATCTCAAAATGTCATGCGATATTATTTTTAGATACAACTTTTTTTATAAACATAATTATTTAATATTTTTAATTTTTTTATTTTTTTTTTTAATTTTTAATAATAAATTTTAATAAAAAAAAATATAATCAACATGATACAAATATTCCGTTATTGCTACAAAATTATTGATTTTATTAACTCACCAGCTTTTGAGCAAAAAGTAGTTTATTTACAAAAATGCTTGTTTCTATACAAAATTATAAATCAGGCTGCACAGACAGTATTCTTTGCAGCTTCATTGACATTCTGCTTCCACACGCGGAAATTCACCACATTCGGATCAAGTGTTGAATAAATAAATATCGGCATTGAATTGGTCATCATCCAGATATTGTCTTCGTCATCAATCTACGAATAATAAAGTAAGGAAGAAAAGGTGGGATCAAGTAACATTCTCCCAGAACGGGAAAAAATTAAAACGCAGTTTTTCAGAAAAAGTTGTTTTAAGAAACATATAATGGCTGATACCAGCATTCGTTATTAACCGAACTACTCAATGACTAATGGCGTACTACGAGAAATCTTATTTGGGGTCATATTTTAAGATTGTGCAAATAAGCGTAGGAGAAATGTTATCTATCAAATTCGTTTGATCTCAATAAGGTAGTTTCAAATAAAAGTGGGCGATGCCACATCTATTGTCTAACTATTGATTTGATCCCCATGATATTTTTTCGTAGTTATTCGCCTATAGTATTCTGGAGTTATAATTCTCTCAGTTATTTAGAGCTAATACCAATATATAGCAGGTTGGAGACGGACCATGCACACTTTGCGAAACTTTAAACTACATATGCTACTTCTCTCCCATTTGAAAAAACAATCGTCTTAAAATGTGAGAGAACGTACATTCCAAGATTCTCAATCTTAGAAAAGCCCGCAGTGACAGCTTGATTGTTTAAGATGTTCTCGCTATACTTAATGGCACAAGGCGTTTACTAGAGTATAATTTTACTATATAAACTTCAGCTTACCGTCAAATCACTGGGATATATCATACGTTGTGCATCTTGTGCTACGGTGCCATGATTTTGTGCGGAAAATGGTTTGTTTGTATTCCAACAGCCAATACCGTTGCGTTGTATTTCCGCATAGAAAATTATACCGCTCTTTTGGTCATAAGAATGCATAGTGGACTGGTGATTGTCTCCACGACTACCCAGTGGACGAAAATCGTTGCCGTGATCGCTACGTGCGGCATTAGCCTCATTCTGCAGAACGCTACTGTCCACCTCGAATTCCGTATTGCTAGCCATCGGATGGAAGTACACAGTACGATAACCGTCCGGTGCATATGAACCAAGTGTAATCGAGAAAATACCATCATCCCAACGGAAGGATTGGCCACCAATTTGCAGATCACCAGCGAGTGGATCGAAATTGAAGTAATTATGGCTGAAGGCCCACATGCGGTTATCATTTAGGCTGTGTAATGAGAGATAAAGAAGAACTTATTAGATAATGTTATTTACATACAAATTATTTGATAGCTATTTAAGATTACCTAAAAACGTATAACTGTCGGTACAACAGATCGGGTATGTAGGCGAAAGCTTCGTTGCATGCTCGTTCAAAAACATCTACCGTTATGCTTGCTAGTCCTCGACCTGTCTCCACGATACTCTCCGGAATTTCATAGCGATGCAATACCCGATCGTTCGATAAATCAATAACCCAAATTGCCGGTCGCTGCACCTGCGTACGATTGTCTTTGGAATAGGTCATAAAGGATTCAAAATGCATATAAAAAAATCGGCAAATTAGCTTCTTGACTTACCGGGATACTCGAGCATGCCTGTATCGATGAACCATAAGCGTTTGCAGGCATCCACAGTGGTGCGGTAAACCGAAATAATGCGTTTAGGATTTGCTGGAAAATTTGGCTAAAAATGTTTGCGCACAGATAAATTCAGCAATAATTACTTTGAATTTGGAATTTGGCACTCACATTTAGATAATTTGTTTCGAAATCGGGGTATGCATGCAGTTTCGGACTATATTGTTTGCCATCCTTCTGTAAGTCGATATAATTCAAGGTGGACGGTATGCCAATACGACGCCGTGGCATTGTCACAAATAATCGACCCTTGTAATGTGTCGCGCCCATAGGTACATTATTGTATGGAATGTAAGAATCGTTTGTGTCTGTATTTTGAAACCGACTTTCGATATTGACTAGTGGGTCATCGCGGGATGTTGTTCGGTTATCGACGGCGCGTTTGCTTCTTTTATCACTTTCAAGCAAACCATGTAGTTGATCGGGGAACACGATAGTACCGGCTGCAAATTTTATTTTTATCAATGGTTATTAGGTTTAAAAGCATCGTATGTAATTTATGAATTCACTAATTGCTGTGAGTAATTGTATTAAACCGGAAATGTTTTTTATAAAGTTAATAAAGAATTTTGCCGTTCACTTCGGCGAAAAGAAAACTCAACTAGGCAGCATAAATCACAGGCTCATTAGTGCCATTCCCCTCCATCACGTTCTAACCATAGCAGAACAATACTATGGCCGCAACAATCTCCTTCTCTTCACCATTCCCTCAATTCCAAAGTTACAACTATTTTAAGATGAAACTACTAGAATTTCCTACTTTGTTCTCCGTATAGTGGGGTCTATATAATCAACCAATATGGAATTGCATTCGTCCAAGGTTTTTCAGTACACAATGAGTTGAGGAATTGAGACAGTCGCATTAAAATCTGGGTCCGTTCCGAAATTCATTCGTACTGATTTCCACAGAATTATCAACATTAAAGTATTACTTTGAATTGTTATTATACAAAATGTTTTCCCCATTAGAAATCAATAATTATTTTAATTCCCCCTGACTTTCATTATCACCAAAACTGTACACTATATAGGTAATATTAATTTATGTATGTATTACAACGCACATGGAGCGACTCAAACATGTATTATATTAAACATTTGAGTTGTTCAATCGCTTTGAACCTTGATAGATGATTTCATATCACTTTATTATTCCACTTGAAGGCACGATGCATTCTTCTTAATTGCATTCTGGTTAATTGTATAATCGTTATTTCTTGTAATAGAGCGCAATTCATGTGTAACAGTATTTTGAAATGAATTTGCTTACACGGTGGTCGTTTTTTATGTCCATCTCCTACAACACCACCTCCACCACCTCTGTTTCCGTTCTCATTCGGAACTCTGTCGCCACGATTGTAAAAGTCCATTTGTTTCCAGCCAAAAACCTCTATCATGCCATCACCGTTAGCAAATTGTACGATATTCACCGTAAATACCAACAAAATCAGTAAATATATACTTTTAAATTTCATATTTCTGTACTTATAAGACTTGAAGCGATCTTCGCAGATCGACACTTAAATGAAAACTAAAAGCGCCAATGTTATTAAGAAAATAGAAATCAATGTCGCTCTCTTGAAAAACCTCTACCTACAATATTTACAAATGTCTATCTATAAATTAATCAGTGGATTCTCCTAAGAACTATGTATAAACATATGTATGTATGTATGCAATTTGCTATCATCTCCAGCATCAACTTTCGTCATCCCAGGTCGCAAATGATTGATCGTTTGATCATTCGCACGAATTCCATGTTCTATTGGCTAAGCTACACATGTAATTAAAGTCGAATTTACATACAAACATACCTATATGTTAGTACATACATACATATAAAGAGTTACAAAATCATATGTTGATAAGATGCACAAGTGGGAAGTGACGAGTCGTGCCGGATGTGATGGAAAACCGGTTTTTTAATATGCTTTCTCTGCCAACTTTTCGCAGTATTCATAAATATGTTATTTATGTGTTATACCACACATACTTACATCTGTATGTAAGTACATACATATGTATATCAATCAATGATATTTGAGGTAAAATGAGAAAGATTTGTAAAGTTAATACGAACATCCCGAACTCTCTCCCTCTCTTGGATAGTTTTGTAATAACACAAAGTTAAAGCGAAAGATAGCTAAGATTATAGGCATCTCAAAACACCGCCAGGGTAATATCTTGCATAAAATATTGGGCATGAGAACGTTGTCGGTGCGATAGGTGCCGCGTTTGCTTACACCAGACAACAGTCACAACAGAGAGTCAGCTTCTCAGTGGATGCGGAAGTTGTTTAAGTACAATTTGAAGGAATCAGCGACGAAGCATTAATGTCCTATTGTCCGGACGTTTATTGGGTCAACACATATTATATTAAACTCAACTGGAAAAAGAAAGCAGTACCGTTCTTTTAACGGACTAGAAGTTGATAGAAAAAAGTGCTTAGGCAACTTTAATATACCTCGTCATCCATCACTAAAACGAATTTCCAATTAAGTCATATTAGATTCTAGTTTTTATATGAAGAAGACATCAAGACACCAAGAAGTAAAACATATTGAATCCATATTAGATAATATTATAACTATAGACTTCTCACTCAAAATCGGACGAAATCATCAAAATTATAACTTTAAAGTTTTAACGGAAAATTCAAAAATTTACAGAAATTCCCCTGAAGCGTTATCGTTGTTACAGTGTTACCAAGATTTCTTAATAAACCCAAAATTATTTCTCTAACTTCTCACATTCAACACTGCTTGCAATTACTGACTATATATTTTTTGTGCTTTTTTTAATATTCACTTCAATAATACTAAATAATTTAATTTACAAGCTTAAAACATCGAAGTTTGAAATTTATTTATAATTTATTATATTACGAAATCGTGCAACTCTGCAGAAAAAAAAGTTCGCGGCAACTCTCACGAGCGATATTAAACGACGAATAGAGAACGAAGCGCAGAACGAGGAAATTTCATACATCCGTGGAAAAAGAGAAAATTAAACAAAAGGACATTATACAAGTGCATAAAATAATTAAAAATATAAAATTTATACTATATTGCTTTAGTTTAGTTATATAAAGAAGTGAAAAGTGCGTGGATATAGCAAAAAAACAACAAAGAAGTAAACTCGCTCGAAGCAACTAAGATTTGTGGCTGCGGCGACCGAGTGAAAGTGTCGCGGAAATTCTGGGCTTCGTCTGCCCGCACCGCGTTGCGCTGTTTTTATGCGCTTTGTTGGGCTCTGCTGCTGGACACAAGTTTGCAGCGAACGTTTTTGCAAACGGACAAAACGAAAAATGCACTTAACGAATGAAGTAATTAGAAAATAACAGAAAAGGTGGACAAAATAGAGCCAAACATTGTGAAAAACACGGATGGTGGGAAATACGGAAATAAAGTAGCGAATACCAACCGAACAAGTTAACGAATAACTGGCGCTTGCAACTACACTCAGTATTGCCTTAAATCGAAAATATATACATAGTTTTGTGATAAATTAGACAAATTCTATGTCTAAAATATATGCATCCAATGAAAAGAGTAATTGAGTTTATAGCATAAAGTTGTTAAGAGCAGTCTTTAAATGCGACCTCGTCCGTTTTATACGTCACATCGTGGTGCTTGCAAGTGCGAGCGCGAAAGATCGCCATCATTGTAGATGTCGCAGGTACTGCAGCGTCATCAAGTCAATTGAAACTAAATTGTGCTGGTGCAGTTGAATTGCAACTGCATTAATAAGCACATAACTTTGAGTACAACTAATGGAATCAAGAAAGGCAAAAGACCTACGAGTGCGCGTACGACGCATAAAAGTAAACTCTTCCACCTGCAGCTCTAGCACTGCCCCAATAGCAGATGCTGTTTTTACTTCAAGTAATACGGAAGTTACTGACGAGATGGAAACGGAAACTCCATGTACCAGCAAGAGCACGTTGGTGCCATCTAATAGATCATCGCCTTCAACCTCTGACGGCGACGATTTCGCTACAGTGCATTTTAAGCTAGCAGCCGCATTAGAAGCTCATCTTCTTGATTGGCAAAGCATGAAATCTGCACTATTAGCTGAAGCTAAACTTAATTTTAAACTTAAAAGTCGTAGCAATGAGAAGACAGAAGATAATGAAACCGAACCACAAAGCTCTGATGTAGAACAACAAGATTCTGCTACAGAGGAGACGCGATTGAGTGGCGTGCTATTAAAAGCGCGGCAAGATAGTGATAGCAGCAGTACTAGTTCCAGTGACGAAGACGACGATGTGCCTGAAATACTTCTGCTATCGCCAAAACCAAATGTGGATACCATGGACACTGATCGTTCAATGCTATTATCAAAACTGCCGTTTTCGGATCCTGGTGTGTCGGTGGTGGACGATAAGAATCCAACTGCGGCTTTATCCAAGATACTCTCTCTGCCACCATTTGATCCACATGCACCCCATCTGTTAGTGCAATTAATCATTAAAAATGTAGTTTCGCTTACGCAATTGAGTCAGCGGGAAGACAATGTAATTGAGGTGGACATTAAGAAAAGCCTTATAGCGGAGTTAGCAGTTAGCAAGAAGCATCGCACACTTAGCCCATTCATGGTAAAGTAACTTAAAAAAATTAATTTTGTTTATACTAATGAATTTTCCTTTCTGCTTATATGAAGGATGCATCCAACATACATGTAAAGCACAGTAACGATGAGTTCTTTACATTTTGTTCGTGTAAAAATTGCTTGAAATATCGTGAAATTGTCATACACATAATGGTAGAGCAATTTAAAACGGCACACATGGTGGTAATGTTACTGGATGTGCTAATAAAGGCATACGGGCCAATGCTAAAGTAAACAGACATATTTCAAATATCAAAACTTTATGACTTAATAAGAAAATTTTAATATTTACAGAAATCGGACCGCTTACAATAAGTTTGAAAAACTTCTGGACGCTAATAAGGAAATATACTGGATAGCGTGTGGTTTTGTCTATAATAAAAAGGCTGAGCATATGGATTTCATATATGATGATTCCTTATCAGATAATATGATTTTCGTGCTTTTTAGTTCCATGTGAGTGTTAAAAATATATATCAGTCTTTTTATTTAACTTTAATTTTTATATTCCAGACTAATGGTAAACAACCCTCTGCTCTTGCTGCAAATATTAGCCTTTCACGTGGAATGCATCGTTAAGGCATATGCAGAAGGTTTTATCGAAATAGTTGAACCGGACAGCAATAAAATACCTGCTGAGGAAATGTTAACATGTATGTGTACAAACATAGAGTGAATTATTATATATGAGTTTATTTACATTTACATTTACAGATATTTTGGATGGTTATGACGACTTGTGTCGCATATCGGAACAAATTTCCAGCTATTTGTTTGCATTCGAAAACGATTTTCTACGCAAATTCAACTTAACATGGACATTGCTGTGTCAACGTCTATATCAGCTACATGTCTACTCTAATCTCACTGATACCATGTTGGCTTGTATTATTACTGTAAGTGTAGTGTTAATTTAAATTCACAGCATTCTTATTTAATATTAATATTTTAATTAGTTGAAAGAGGACGAACTAACCTCGCGACATGCCTCACTTATCAAAAAGTACATTCAGTTTGACGATAAAATGACTTGTGTTGAAAAACGTTGGGCAGACGTTTGGAATGAACTTAACAAATTCAATTTGTCGGAAGCGGAACGCAAACGTCGAAAATGTCTACTAAATGTTCATCGCATATTCGATACTGTGGTACAGGATGCGATAGCCTTCTCATTGCAAGAATTCGATGATGACAATGATTTCTACGACTTTCAATGTCTGGAAAATAGGCAGCTGGCCTGGCAAAATATAATGGCATATACGAAGATGAAATGGCCGGATGGATTTTTCAAACCACCAAATACATTGGTGTGCGAAGACAAGTGCAAGAAATGCAATGTGCTGTTGGAATATCATACAGAGTGAGCTAATGGGCTTATTTTCAGAAATACTATTTATATGCACCTCGGTAGTAAATTGTAGTGAATAATTCGGTGTTTATTGTTACAATATTTTTGTATACCCTAAGCAGGATGTATTAAGTTTGCCAAGAAATTTGTAACACCCAGAAATTAATTTATAATTGATCAGCATGACGAGCCGATTTAGACATGTCCGTCCTTCAGTTTTGTGGTATCGATCTTCAGTTTTGTACACTTTCTCGCCAAAAATTTACTAATTTCTCGGAATCACCGATGTCAGACCACTATAGCAAATAGTTGTCATACAAACTGACCGAACAAAATCAAATTTATGTATGGATTTTTTATTTGAACTTGTTTATTTAAATATATAAATAAACTAACTTTTCCCACGACTTCGGTCACAATAAATCTCTTGACTAAATATCAAATATTAACAACATCCAATAACCTAAAACATATTACGTACTGCGATGATTACCTTCGTAGGATGGTGTTAACCCAAATTTTGTCTAATTATTGCTTTTGACACATTTATATTTTGTTATGTCTTGAAATTGTTCGACACAATCATAAAAAACTTAAGCTTTAAAGAAGGCACCTGTGAAGGGTATTAGTATCGGTGCAGCCGAAGTGAATGTTTTTTTTTTTTTTTTTTTTTTTTTTTTTTTTTTTGTTTTTTAACAATAATGATTTATAATATTTAATTTTTCTTTAGGAATTGCAAGTGCATTACATGCTCTATAGCCGGAGGACCATTGCCACCCCGACGCAACTCGGATAACACCTGCTACAAGTGTATGGCGCAATCGCTAATAGAAAAGGAAGTTAATCTGTACGAGTCGAAAATTTTAAATGTTTGCACAAGTGATGATTTTCTATCATTTGTGAGAAGTAATAGCAAACGTAAAGGTTCCACACAAGATGAGCTGGACGATGAAGTTTGCAAGACATTGCCGGCCGTTGAAGGGAAAATTGACGACACAATCGAGTTGGGACAATATCATATAGCCTGGGCTGTTTTTCAGCATTTAAATAGTATGCTCTAAATTCTCTTATAAAAATGCTTTCAAATGTTCTTTATTGATTGAATGTTTGTTAATTTATGCAGATCGAAAACGCTATAGATACACATCTATTGACGAAAAATATTTTTGCAAAGATTGCACAAGTCCATCTTGCTTGTTAGCGCGTAAAATACTCAACAACGAAGTGACACATACTCTGTCTCTAAACTTGGTGCAATATTATCAGCAACTGTCGATGAGTATCGAGGAACTTCGTGCTATACTGCCAAACATTATGTTCTATAATCGAAAAATGATTGCTTTCAACATTGGATTCGATTTAGCGGATGTTCACGATCTAGTAGTGAAGATATATTGGACATTTATAATTTCCCTTTATGCTAGATATTTCATGGAGTTTGATCTTAAGTGCCCATTGAACTTAAGTTACTTTGAGTTGGAAAATAGTGACATTAAGCTGTGCACAGATAAAATAGTGGGCAATAAGGACGACACAAAGTTCGTTAAGTTTCTAGATAAAATAAAAAGGTAAGCTTTATAAATTAGTCCAATATTTAATTCACAAATCTTAAATTTCGATTATTACTCATGAATTCAAATAAGATACTCCTATCAAGATCCTTAAAATTTATACTCGATAGAAATTATCGATCATTGTCAGAACGAACGATTTTGAATTGCTGAAACATGGCGTAATTATACTCTGAACCGGGAGTACTAAGTTTGTCACGAAGTTTTTAACATCCAGGTCACCCTACGAAATATATAAATAAATGATCAGCATAACAAGCTGAATCGATACATTCATGTCCGTCTGAATGTACACGAACTAGTCACTCAGTTTTTGAGATATCGATATGATATTTTGCACATGTTTTTTTCTGAACAAGAAGCGGTTGACTTTTCGGGCACGCCGAGATCGCACAATTATAGCAAATATCTGTTATACAAAACTTTTTTTTACTTCTCAACAAATCTGGTGGAAACACTTGCCATTGATATGCTAAGAAGACTGTGGAGGATCTGAGGTGTCCTGAATACGAATTGAGTTCAAAAATTTTCCATCACGTATAGCTATTTCATTTTAGCAAGTGGTGATGGTTTGACCCCTACACCGCTTGACTACAACACAAAAAATTCATTACCATCATTTTTGGTTTTAGCTACTCAAAATTAGCAAGAAACAGTCTGAAACATCACATTAGCAAAATTACTGTAAACTAGCGAAAAGTTCAGACCGCATCACTCTAGCATATTACTGCCATAAAAACTGATCAAGTTAAAGATCGAAGATAAAGGGGCGTAGACCTTTATGTATTAAAAATGCGCCTATAAAAGGTGTTATGGTGTCGGTGCAGCCGAAGTATACTTTTTTTTAATAAATTTTAATTTGATATTTTTATATAAAATAATCTTTATAGTAATACTTGCCGATTTCTGCAAGGTTTATTTGCTTCTATATCAAACGAATTTTGTTTTTCATTTCACTTTATTGTAATTTGTTAATAATATTTGTATTATCTTTCATTCATCTATAGTTTATCGCCTTTTAAAAGTCAAGTCGAATCAGAGTAAGTATATTGAGACAACCTTTTGTTTTTTTTAATAATCACTTTCTTTATTTTTGAATTTCAGTTTTGCTTTTACTGTTGATGTACACACTGAAGAGATTCAAAAGAAATTGGATGAACTTCTTAATTTCGACGATGCGCAAAAGTAAGTACATATTTCTATACATTTACAGAACATTTTTAAATTATATCAATAATTGCAGCAGCCCGGCTTTAAGTGACCAAATCCCACCGCCCATTACCAATATCGAAGCAACTACTGTTGTCGAGGATCATCCAAAAAAGAATTGCAAGGAGAAAATGAAGAAATGTATGCAACATAACCTTGAAAAATTCGAATTAATAATTTAATTTTTATTTTATTTTATTTTTTAGGTTGTTTCGATCATTCGGATTTGGGTGATCACTGCAAAGAAAATCATTCCAGCAAGAAGCGCATCAAAAAGGTATTTTTTATTGGTTTCTTAATATATAAAATACAAATAATAACCGATTACTGTCTGCAGGAGTGCAATCATGCTCGCATGAACGAGACTCGCGATAGATTGCGTAAAAAACTATCGCAACTGATAAATGCACGTAAAAACATGAAAGCTGCGGCAGCCGCAGCGGCGGCAGCCAATGATCCACAGCAGCCGCCGCAACCACCGCTGCTGCCAGCACAAACGACAACGCCAATAGCAAGCACGAGCACTAAGCAGCCACCGTCATTAAAGGCGGTAGCTAAAGCAGCAGCAGCAGCTACCGCCGCCAATACTAAAACACATAATTTCAGCGGCAATAAGTTGGAGGATGATGATGACAGCTTGGTTTGTCTAAGTACATTGTGTAAACGTATTAGTCATCTGCATATGAATCAAACTGCTTCTAGTGGGCAAAATGCGCAGCCAACAACGGAAACAGCCAATGGTGTGGGCAAAAAACCCCCACCCGCTGCAGTAATCGGCTCGTCCAACATTCCAATGGCAAAGAGTGCAAATGCTGCTGCCTGGGAAGCAGCTAATCGGGAAGTCACTGCCAGCAAGATGGCTAATGGCAAAAGTGCTTCAGGTGGCAGTGAGAAGTGCGGTGGTGGTAGTGGTTCACGTGATTTGAGTGTGCTGAGTGTTTACCTGAACAGCTATTCGAAAGAGTTCCTAGATAATTACTCACGAGATCAATCTAAGGTGCGCAAGTGGATAAATGAAACGTTGAGCTACATCGAAGGTGGGACGGGAGCTTGTAGTAGTAATGGGAAGAAGCCACAACCGCAAACTACCAATCCGAAGAAAGCTGCTAAAAAGGCGAAACAAAAGCAACGCAAAGAAGAGGAGAAACGCATCATGGAACTGCAGGATCTGCGCGGACAGTTTCAAGATATCTACTTCAAGGAATTCACTGACAAACACAAACTTAAACTGTTAAAGGGCAGTAAGAAACGTGACAAAAAGCAAATCGGTGAACTCGAAACAAACATTAAAAAGCTGCAGCGCGCTAAAGCAAGAGTGGAAACTGTGATATTGGAGTTGATTGCGACGGTAAAACAAACAAATGCTGAATTTAAATTTTCCTATTTGCCTACAAAGGAGCAACAAGTGGAAAAGTTGAAGGCAATTGAAGAGAACGCCAGTGGAGTCGGTACAAGTGTGAGCCCTGACGCCAATGTAAGCTCAAGCGTGCCATCCACAATCGCCAACGCCATTGATGGTATTAATAACCTGAATGCCGCTACCGGTATTGTGCCTGGCAGCAGCAGTTATGCACTGCCATCTGCTTATGCACATGCCAATGTGCCCAGCGCATCATTTTCTCCTTATCAAATTGACTTCCAGTCTTCTCAAAGCGCTACGTTGGGCGCCGGAGCTGGCACTGCGGGTTACGGCATGATTCGCGCACCCATGCCGACACCAATGTGCTATGCACCGCCACCCCATCAAACACTCTCCCCAGATGTTGTCGCTGCCATGGCGGCCAACGCTGCCTGCAACTCGAATACCGACCCCTCCAAACGCATCGTCACAATACGCCGCGTTAACTTGCCAAACGTGCCAGAGCCACGTGTCACGGTCACCGCCAAGGGTAGCTCTCCGGATAAGGACAAGTTACTCTATACGTTCGTGAATGGTCAACTGGTACCCACTACGGCGCCGCCAATGACGCAACTGCCTCTACAGCAGTTATCCAATGTCACGGAACCCCGAGTTACTGTCAGCGCCAAAGTCAATCCTGCGGACAAAGATAAGTTGCTCTACTCATTCGTGAATGGCCAACTGGTGCCAACATCGACGCCACCAATGACACAATTGCCATTACAACAAATACCTTTGCCACTGCCAATGCAGGCTCCATCGCCACCGCCGCCCATTGCTTCCAGCGAAATGCCGGCGGAACATTTATCATTAACAATACCACCGCCACCTTTATCAAAAACGCAACTGAAAAAGGAGAGGCGTCGTGCAGCCAAATTGGCTGCCGAACAGGCAGCAGCTTTGGCGGCTGCTAAAGAAGAGCAACTGCGACAAGAGCAAGAATGTGCGCGTGCAGAGAAGGCGAACCAACAAAAAGTAAACAAAAAGAGCAAATCGAAAACCGATGAACCAACACAACGGCGGAATGAAACAACAACTGCTAATTCGAAATCAAAGAATAATCCTGGTAAGAATGCAGTTACGTCCTCGGCGTCAACCACTTCTGTGTCAACAGCGGAGGCTGTTGAGGGAGTACCCAAGAAAGGCAGTAAACCACTAATATCAGCACCACAACGACGTTCAGCATCCACAACTACTTCTTGCTCTGCCGGCACATCCCTATCTGCCACACCAGTCAACAGCCAAATGAATACGAGAGAAAATTCCGTGAGCAGTCAGAAGCCGACATTAGGGGCAGCTGATAGAGCCAAGAACATGAAAATGATGAACAAATCAGCTCCTCAGCAACACAAAACTTTAATTCAAACCCAAAAAACGATACCGTCACAAAAACAAAAGGACATAGTTAAAGGACAACAACAAACCAATAAGGGCAATGGTAGCAATAAAAAAGCGCTCGAATCTGAAAACAAAGAGAAGGCAAAATCGGCATCTCCAGAGCCTTCAGAAACTGTTGAAGAAGAAATTGAAATGAAAAAGCGAAAGAAGCGTAGGAAAGAGCATACGGAACGAGAGCGACTTATAGACAATGGTCAGTTCGGCAACAATCCCTTTGCAACACTGCATACGCAGGATTCTGATTCCGACTGGTATTCAGATTCGTCAAGTTACGATGAAACTGACTCGGAAGACGATAAGCAGACGAGCCCAGTTGTCATTGTCCCTCAAAAGACAATATCAAACCCGCCTGTATCTAAATCTAAGGTAGCGCTAAAAGCAACAACGACTACTACTACATCAGTTCCGATGGCATCGACAACAACAAATGCCGCACCAGATGTGGCAAAGCCAAAAACAAAAACTAGTGGGTTGAAGACAAAAGATGAAGGTACTTCTAATCAGCAAAATCTAAGATCACAGAATAAGAAGGGTAAACAAGAACAGCGAAAAGATGACGGGGGAGCTAAAAAACAACAGCAACACCAACAAATTGTCACACCACCACCACCATCTCAACAACAATCGTCACAACCAAAACAACGATCTGCAACCCAACCACAGCGTAAAAACGATAAGGAGAGGGAACGAGAACGAGACAGAGACAGAGATACGGTAAGCTCTAAGGGTAAAGCCAAAGGAAAGGAAAATGTGCAAGCGGGGCAAAGCAGTCAGGCAACTGGTACAGTAGGAAATAGAACTACCGGTACAACTTCTGTTGTGGGAGCTACTGCGCATCGGGAACTTCCATCGAAATCTGGTCGTCAATCGTCACGACAGCAGAAGTTGACTGAAAACCCATCACAAAAACCAATGCAAAGCCAGGATCCCCCACGCAACAGAGGGGGACGAGGCAATAGAGGTGGCGGTGGTAACGGTGGTTGCAGCGGTGATGGTGGTGGAAACGATTCACGTCAAAAAAGAGGCGGTGGACGTTATGAGCGTGGCGGTCGTGGATCTGGTGAGTTCCTAAAATGATTAAAATTTAAATACGTTTATATTATACAATAACACATATTGTAATACAAAATTCATCTTTCCTCTCAAGGTGGTGGCAATGGTGGGACGAATCAAAACTCCTCTCGTCATTCTGCTGACCCCAACCATCAAGCCTCCGGTGCTAGTGCCAGCGTTGAGGGTAAACCGCTCTCTAAGCGTGCACAACGACAAGCTCAACGCAATAAAAAGTTCCAAAAACAACAACACTTGCACCACAATTACGAGGATTGCGGCGCAGGCATACCGAATAATATGGGCTACTTCAACCCGGATGAAGTTGTGATACCACCAGATCCGCAGCCCTCTTTACAGCATATACAACAACAGCAACGCCAATACAATAGCTTGCCGCAACAGCTCCAAGCCTTACATATTGGTGGCAATTTAAGTGTAAAAGTAAACGGTCAACCCCCGATGCAACCCAGTTACGCGAGTGTAAGTAATGGCGGTAATAATACCACATACCAAGGTATGGTTCCCGCACTGAGCATTATGGATCAATTGAACCGTGGTGTGCAGGTGGAAAATTTGTCGTTACCGCCCGGCATTACGCTCACCAAAGTAGATCCAGTTAAGAGCGAACAGTTGCGCCAGAAGTCCGAATCCATACGAAAACTATCCAAACCCTTGCAGCAGCAACAGGCACAGCTGCCACAATCATTCCATCATAAAGCCGGTGCAACAATTATTGCACCACCTGTTGCTCCGGTTGGCAACTATTTCGGGGCTGCACCATATGCAGGAGTGGCAGCAGCAGCCGCTGCATTAGAACAAAGTGGCATCATAATGGTTGAAGCAAATCCGACCAGCAATAATAACAACAAGAAAGCCTCGGAAAAAATTAATGCAGGCAGCGGAACGGCAACAGGTGGTGGGAAACCATCAAAAAGTAAGAAGCGACGTAATAAATCGAAACAAGAGAGCAATGCACGTGCTGCAAATGCCGCTGCTTCTACTAACGGTTCAATTGGCGGTAATATTGGCGACATCGCTGCTGATCAGAATGTTAACGGACAGCCGAAGATGATAACCCTACGAAATCCGATGTTCCACGGTGGTGCTGCTAATGCAGCGGCAACCATACTACAACAACAACCAGGACTTGTAACGGGCCGCCCGCTTGGTGGATTGCCGCTAGCTGCGCCAATACCTATGGATCAACCAGCTGCAATCATTAAAAATGAGAATGGCATGTTCACTATACGCAATCCGGCGTTACACCAGGCCGTAACGAATGGCCTAGCATTGGGCGGTTATCGGCAATTCGGTAATGTAAGCTATTATACGCCGCAAGAAGCCGCTGCCGAGGCTGTTAGAGCCACTCAGCTGCAACAGCAGCAGCAACAACAACAGCTAAACTCTGCCAACCAAATGATTTCAACGAACAACAACGGTGACGGCAGTAGCGCCTCTTCGTCTTCGGCCTTCTCATATTTTTCGAATACTAGTTCGAATGCGAGCAGCGGCAATGCGCCGGCCTCGTCGTCTTCGTCGACTGGCAGTGTGGGTCCCGGTACAATTGGTAGTACACACAACACCATCAGTATTAGCTGTACAAGCATTGATGAAAATGGTGGCAGCACTTCATTAACTGGTAGTAGTGGCTGCGGCGGCGGCTTGACGGGTGATGCCGCGATAATTGCGCGCCCATCACCGCAACAAAAATGCATCTCGGCCATTGGTAGTGAAGTCAAGAACGCATTGCAGCAAAAGCAGAAATGCAAGGAAGGCACAACACCATGGCCCTCTTTCGTGGGGCAGGAGCTGCAAAACACTGTAGTGCCGGGAGCAGATAACCGTAAGTTAAGACTTTATGCAAATTGTGGATAACCAGAAATTATTCAAACCCCAATTCAATTATAATTAACTCCAATTGAATTTTCAGTGGCAGCTGCGGCGGCGGCGGCAGCTTATTTAGGTGGTGCAGGAAATGGTTGTGTTAGTAATGCCGGTAATGGTAGTGTTGGTGTTGGTGCAGGTGGCTGTTTAACCGCAGCCTCATTGCAAGAGAAATATCAACAGTCCAGCTACTATAACGGGTTTGTTGATGTTTTCCCACCAACAGCGCAGACCAGTAGCAGTCAAATGTCGACACCAGTTGTGCATTCCGCCAATACCGGTTCGCTATTCGATAGCGCCAATGATTGTCATTTACATCACCATAATTGCGGTGAGGATTCACCGCCACCCACCATCACAGGTTATAATTCATATTTGGATGGCATAACCAATACGGGTGTAATACGCTACGACGACGCTTCGTTCTTGAAAAATTTAATACCAGGACAAAATCTCAGCAATGAGGTGAGTTAGATTCTCAAAATTATTTTATCTAAATGGATTCCGTTATTAAATGAAGAGCGCATTTGCATTTCTGTAAACAATTTATTAATTTCGCAGTACCCGTTTTAGTATTAAATTATTGAATAAACCCGAATCTCAGTCGTTTCAACTATTAAAATATGAAAATTACGCCAGCCGAAAAATTGTTGATATTATTGGCCTCCTTGCTTTTCACGAATGCTCTTTTGGCAAGCACTAAAACCAAATCACATCGTACTCTTGTTGTTGCCTTGTAATAACAAATATGAGACTTTAGGAATACTGCTGAGAGAAACTTTAACTATTCTTATGACATGAGCTAAAGTATATTTTTAACGGTATAAAATCAAAATAGACGTGTAGGCGTTTTGAAACTCGCTTTAAAGTAAAAATAACTACGCCGCTCAAACACTAAGACGATATTCAGTTATTATAACCTTTTATATAATACTATATATGAAATTGAATACCGAATATGAAACAGTTTAACAAATTTCCGAATTTAAATTTCTATGAACTGAAAGTTTTGCTATTCTTTATAAAATTTACTTTAAAAAGGTCTCCATTCACAACATAAACGACTCGAATTTTACACGAAGTACGACATCACCGGTAGCACATCGTGTGGAAATCACGCCGGTCTACCGCAGCAGGCCAACGTCAACGACTACGAATATATACGAGCATTGTCCAACATCAGCAGCACTCACTCAGAGTGCATTGAGCGAGCAACAGGCGAAATATCATCCGACAGTTGTGCCCAATTACAATGATACTTTAGCCGATTACGGGAATGGTAAGCAGTCTACAATAAGAATGAATTAAATTTAAAAATATTTATAGACTTTAGTACATTAAGAGGTTAGGTGTAGTCAGACTTGAAAAAATTACAATTTTTTGCCCAAAAATTATTTTACTCTATAATAGCTTTCAGAACAATGCTTTTAAAGCAGAGCTCCCGAGCACCCTTTGCTAAATAGCGAATAACGCGAAAAGTATTTCTCGCATTAACTTCAAATTTTCAGAGAAAACGAAATAAATTTCTTAATACATACTTAAGTTATGTTATATTAGAGTAGTTAGAAAGCTTAGGTTTATTATGTCGTCTCCTAAATTACAAAGACTCACCAAGCCCCAGCATATTGATAAGGTCCAATATACTGCTGGGTTCTAGCGAAGCAATGTGATCCCTATTTGGAAACATTAATCCAAAAACCTTCAGCCTGCAGGTATTCTGGTATTTTTGTCGCAGAAGCTAATCCCATTTTGAATAAGTGCTTTTTCAGCTTGCAATAGTCAATGTAAAATGCGACAAGTAGTCAGCAATTGTTCTCCCATTAGCAACTTGGCATGGCGCATGCCTTGAATTTGTTGCCAATACCTCTCTCTGCCTACTACTTCTTCCTTGCGGAGCAGCTCCTTTATGGCATGGGGACCTACCGCGATAAAAGTGGATGCTGTACCTAGTAGGATGTATACCTAGTATTTCTTTCATGACTTTTTAGAGGTAACCGCTTTTGAAAAAGCCATTTTGATGTTTGTTGGAAGGTCAAAGTAATATTGAATAGTTTAGGTCTATCTGAAAAAATACTAACCTAACTAATAACTTCCATACTCTTACATATGTACATATATCTGCAATTGAGACATATACGCGTTATAATTGAAATATTCTCATTGTTATCCAGATGCTGGCATGTTTGGAACAAATAATCTCGTTAATTTGAATGAGCTCGACGCGGGCAGTGCTGGCACGGAATCTGATGTTGAATCCTATCAGCGTTATAATTATGAATATGAGAGTCAGCAACAGCAGCAGCAGCAACAAAATGCAATGCTCGACCTAAACGAACTGCTAATCAAGAAGAGTTCACACAGCCCGAATGCGCAATGCGCTTCTCCATACCTAGACGAAGCGGCCATGGACAGTTTTGTGCAAAATATCAGTACTTTACAAATATCAGCAGCCGCAGATGAGCAATGCGGCGGCCACATGAATGGGAATGGCAATGGCAATAGCGGCGTCGGCAGCGGTGGTGGTGGGAACAATAATGGCCGTAGCAGTGCGGGTGCTGCCGGTATACCGAGTAATTCTGCTACCACAACGACGGCTAATGGTTGGTGGTAAAGGCAAAATGCAGCGTTTTTGCTGTCGCCCAATATCTATTCTAACGAAACTGCACACAAGTGAACATATTAACATACAAGCTCGAACATATGAATACAAATAAACATATTTACAAATATACACAAACCCAAAAACACATACACATGTCAACATGTTGTTTATGTTAACTATAACCGTTAAAAGTCTTAAATTGTCAATTTAAGTAAAACGTCAAGATGTCAAAGAAATTTTTCTGCACCAGTTTACATTGTCGTGTAGTGACAGCTCGTCGGTCGGTAGGTCATTCATAGAATGGCGCGCAACTGTTTTTCGCAATTTATACACACAAGTAATAAAAAGAAAGCGAAGCAAAAATAATAAAAAATCTTTCGAAAACAAGTAAAAATAAACGAAAGTTTTGTCACATTTGAAATGCGAAAACACAAAGTTGCAAAATACACATACATATATACTATATACAATAATGATGGTAAAAATAAAACTAGAATGCGAGTAAAATACATACATACATTGAAATACATCATAAAAAAGAAACTTAACTTAGATTAAACACTGCTTTCATTTCTTTGTGTCCGTGGCTTATCCACATGCGAATTTAAGTAAGGAACATACATTCATTGTATCACAGTTAGTTCCGGTTCTACCACCACTACATGCACCGGGTAACCATAAAGACACGGAAATACATAACAATTTAATTGAACTACTGTGTGCATTCATGATTATGTTGCGCGTATATGCGCATGCATATATGTGTGTGTGCAACATAGGTGAATTTAACAAATCAAATGGTTTTGAATATACGAACATTTTGGGAGCACATGCCTGTGCTCGTGAGTAAAGAGTGCTGCACGTTCGATGATGAACGCCTGCACCAAAATATTCACGTTGACCTACATACATACATACTTACATATTATGTATGTATTAAGAAAATATCTATGTATGTGCAAGAATTTTATTTTTCTATTTTCTTTCAGCTTTTGACGCCAACTCAAGTTGCGAATTAGCAAATAAAAAAGATAATTGTAATAAAGAAAAAAATAGTAATTTTTAAACGTTCAAACGCGAAAGAAAATCCCGATGAACAATGTAAATAATAAATGTGATGTATTAAATATGCACTTTAAGGTTGTTTCAATTAAATTCATATGTGTGAAGGTATCATATTCATATTATAAAGTAAATTAAAATTTTCTGTCAAGGAATTAGTTCAATTTAAGGTCGCGGTGTTATCATTTTTGTAACGTCAGAAAGAACCTCTCAAATAATTTTTAAATTATAAACAGTAAAAGCAAATACATTTTCTCTATTTACATGGTTCCTACACTGTTACATCTTCTAATTGAAATATTTTGGGTCTATAACTTTATTCGTGCACTTTTTTTTTCAAAATTGTTAAGTTTATTTAAGAAAAACGTACAATAATACGCAGATATTCGAGTCTCAATGCTTTCAGCAGTATAGCAAGGCAGCATATTCGACGCAAAAATGTTGCAATATACATAAGTATCAGCTGAGTATTTGCAAAAAAAAAAAAAAAAAAAAAAAAAAAAAAAAAAAAAAAACACAAATATTGTCACAATATTGGTGCAGCTAATTGCTTGCACGAACATCCCCTATTCAAAGAATTATCCATTTGAAGCTTTAACATTTTTTAACCTTTCTCGCAATTTGTGGTTTTCATTTCAAAAGAACTGCGTCAGCTTAGCAGTCAAGAATGAATCAAACCAGTTTTAGACACCCTGTTCTTATTTGAACCGTGTTTCAGTGAGGAAGTTTTGTTTCCACTGACGGGCACTAATAGTAGTCAGAAGGAACAAGGTCAGGGCGATAAGGTGGGTCAGTCAAAAATCTCCAACCGTTGTTCTTCAAATAGTTTTTAACCATACTACTTGCAATATGAGTTGTCATGATGGATTACTATTGCCTCATGTCTGGTTATAGACCCAATAATTACGTGGAAATGCTGGTTGAAAGTAAGAAAGGAACACTGGATAATACTAAAAATAACTGAAAGCTGAGTGCCCATAGGTATAGCACAAGAACTGTTCGCCATCTTCTGTCAAATTGCACGAATATAGTTTTACACTCATTAACTACGTTGAAATTCTGACTGAAAGTTGCTAGGGAACACTGGATAATTATAAATAGCAGGTAGTCGAGTGCTATAACTAAGCCCTCAAATCGTCAAGTTCGGCAAGGACTACTTTGCCACAGTATAAGAATGTCCTCTGAGGCTTGCTTTTATAGTAAGAATGTTTGTTTGCAACAGCAATGTTCGCCTTGAACTAGTCAATTATCTGAGAGTTGCTGAGGTACACTTTATAAATCACACCACAAAAAAGTCAGGGGCCCTATTCTGTATCTCGATTCGTAAATGTATTCTAGTCGAAATTCGGATCTACTTTATAATTATGCGAAAGTTGTACCACCCTGTGCCAGAATGAATACGTACAGTTTTCGTTTTTGCTTTCTACAACTCAAAAGCTAACGAATATTTTATTCGAAAATTGGCTTGAAAATCCGAAAATCGAGTTACAGAATATAAAAAATCCGAATTCGAGTAAATTTTTTTTCGAATCGAGTTACAGAATAAACCCCCAGGAATTCAGATGTAGAAACATATGTATCTGTACAATGTCAGCTCAGCTTAGTGTTTTTGGAGTTTTGGTTACAGTAACTAAAATCTATTTTCATCAAATGTTTTGTTTTATTCGAGAAAAATCGGTGCTCTGGAATCTTGAAGGAATCATCACGATGTCATAGACGTGTTTCGAAGCACCGATATCATATTTTTTAACATTTCTCTCGCACAGTCGACACGAGCATTTTTCGAGCGATTGATGATTAGTGTTCTGGAACAACAACTGATTTTGGACGACCTTCATGAAATTCGTCTTGAAAACACTGGCCCTAGATGGAGCTTCTTCGCCAAAAATTAAACTAAGTTCATCGGTCTACACTACTGTTCAGTTCAGCCACATCGAGAGTTGTAAAAAATAATCGCGAGAAAATATTCGCAATTTAATTCTAATTTTTGGCCGAGATGAGTATTTTAAGTTACTGTAAACAAAAGTCGTGACTTGTCAGATTGCAGCACAAGGGTTAGCAAATTCCGAAATATGTATAATAGTCAACCGACGTATACTTACATATAAACATGCAAATCTATTTACTACCGAGAAATTATTACACTTCGAAAAACTTAATTGTTTGCCTTTTTATTTGTAATTATCAATACCTTAATAGTACCAGAATTTTTAAATTGATTTTATAGTTAAAAATTTAAATTTGTATTTTAAACATAGAAATTTACCAAAAATAAAAATAAAAACAATTATTTTTATAGTAGGTATTATAGTATTAAGGTGACTTACGCTCGTACAATAATTCATTTATATTTGTAAATCAAATTAAATCAATGATGTCTATATGTATGCGTGTATGTTCCAGTGTTGTATGCATGGTGTTTTACTTGCTTGTTCATATGTCGTATGGGTGCTTAAAATTAAATCTACATATTTATAGATACAATACCAGAATCGAACTATCCGTGTACTGCTTTGTGAATCTCGTATTGCAAGACGTTAGATAGTTCAAAATTATAAATTCAAAGCAATAAATGAAAAAAAAAATTAAAAATTTAATGGAAGTTTGCCATTATTGCCATAAATACACATATGATAATGCAAATCATAAGGAAAAGGTGCCAATAGTTGATAACAACGCATACGATTTTCTGTTTTTTAAGCTATTTTCAAATATTCAAATATTTTATTGCAATTTATATGGGGGAAAAAGTTTCCTTTCGAATGGTGTGTACAATTTAAATATTAAGTGAGCGCACAGCAAGCGTTTAGTTGTATTGACCAGACGGCAGTAGGTTTAATTGTTGTATTTATATTTTCTAATAGAAATATATATGTATGTAGCTGTTTTTCAGCTTAAATGTGAGCTGAGAATGGTTATATAAGGAAATTTAGCTGGACGAAGCCAAAGCAGTAAACTTTCTGCTTGAAATACCTTTGTAAAACTACAATCCTTACAAGAACTCCAAAAATATTAAAAGTTAAGCGAATTGCGGCTTTGCAGGTGTTCTTTCAAGAACAGCTAATAAAAAATCAACATAGAAGAAATACTCATTATGCAAACGCTTTATTTATTCATTTGCATAGAAGCAATTAGGCGGGATACATATACATACTCTTATAAGCAGAATTAGAAAAACATTACAAAAAACTCGTTGTATTGTTATTGAGCACACTCTGAAGAGGGATTAGTTATTATTTGAATATTTTAGGGTTTATGTGCAAATGCACATTTGAAGAGCATCAATACAGTATAACCAACTGCCGTCCACATTTCTTAGCAAACGCTTAAGTATCACTCGGAAAAAAATCAGAATTAAATTATTTTACAATTCTTAAGCGTGTTATTTGAAGCCTATTTTGTAACATCTAACCGTTGGTAATACAATCTGCTCTCGCATATTGTATACATTCTCTCTAAATCAATGTAGATAAAACTATTTAACTGAATTTCATAAGTAACTTAACTTAATTGCAAATCTAAAGGAGTATTATTATGTAAGACAACTTTTTTTTTTGATTAACTAAACATTTATAATGAGCTTGATACTTATACATCTTGTTTACATTTAGTTGTACTTCACTCTGAATTATTCATTTATTCAATTAATTTGTATTTGTTTGTTTGTTTTTAATTATTGTAGAGCGAATAAGCGTGTTTAAAGTGTGATATACTCCTACAAAGAAATATGCTCGTATGTTTTGTTTCACTCACAGAAGCGAATACATTTTTAGCTTTAAAACTTTAACCAAATGTTGTGACGGATCAAGTTAAAATTCTTTTCTTTTTTACGTTTCTTTTTTGCTGTTTTCCACATCCTTTCATTTAAATTATGTAATTATTTCAATATGCTGCCTGTTTCTGCGTACTAAGTGCTAAGCTTGGATCAATGCGTTCGACATAGCATCGGCTAGAACGCTTTCTTTCTTTCCTATGTATAATTATGCCATAATTAATCTTAAAATATTTGCTTCTTGGTTTAAAATTTTACATCACGTCTAGACTTCTTTCTGCTGGCCGGTGTTCATAAAATATTTCTGTTGAAAATTAGTCGCGGCAATTTATTGTTTGCATTTTTTGTTTAATGAATTTGCTTTTAAATTATTTTCAGGTCAATTTGCGTTTTCGTTTCAACGGTTTCTGGTTGCTTGCTTGCTGGTTGTAGGTGTTGTTTTCTATTTATATTAGCTTATTGAGTCCACTCACAGTTGTTGGCGCTTTTGAACTATTGGACCTCTGATGGCTCTGGTATGTTAGAAGCAGACGAAAGATGGTTATTAGGGTCTGGTGCATTCAGGGGCTGCAAGAAAAAGAGAAAATAAATTTTATATTTTTGGTTTGTTAAATGTTAGTAATATAATTGAGATAATTCAATTATAACCGAAAAATTACAACAAAAAATGTAAGTGAAGAAATTAAAATGTTAAAATAATTTAATTTTACTGTTGTAAATTTGATAGATGAAATCTCAATTTCAATGAAACGAAATGACAAATTATTTATGTACATATTATAGGTATTTTTAACGAAACGGTCTTGTAGTGTTTGACTTTTAAATATAATACTTTAAATATGATTTTTATTTTTTATTGTTATGTTATTTATTTTTAATTTTATTTTGCTTTTTTTACAGCACCCTAAACTCGTACTAATTTCAACCAGTTGACAGTAATTTACGAATATATATAAAAAAATTTTTGCATTAACAATTTTTTAAAATAATATTTCTTTAATTATTTAATAGAGTTACATAAATACTGAGCATTATTAATTTAAAAAGTGTAACTTAATTCATTTTCACCAATTCTTGTTGAAATTTTAATCTCCGAAAGATTGAACTTTTTTTTTTTGTAGTAACAGTTTCAAACATTTGGCCGCCTTAGGGAGACGGATATCAACAAGTTATCAATTAATAATGTTTAATGAAAACTTAAACAATAGTAAATGCTTTTTATAAGCTGAATGACGTAAAACAAAATATTACTTGGAAAACTTTAAACACTCTTGAAATCGTTTTCGCTGAGTATATGATCGCATATACACACATATGTACAGTTGTCCACAAAATAATAAGAGTGACCACATGAGAAAAACGAATTGTTAATTTTCATTAACAAAAATATTTTCTTTCCAGATTCCATCTATTTCAATTAAACATAAACAAAATTTTATATCGCAGTTTATATCAAGTAAACAGCCCAAAATTTAAATTAAAAAGTGAAAGCCTAATTTTAATCAAAATTTTTTTCTGATCCTTCGTATGTACACTAAATTATTATACAAATTTATTTTTTCAGAATTTTAATTTGAAATTTGTGGACTATCTTTTATATTTGTATAACATGTATGTACATATGTGCATTTATTTTTTTAATTGAAATAAAAATAAGTTTTTACTCCGATTTTTGCGACTAAATATATTTATTATTTTTAAATTCAAAAATATTTTTTATCATTATTTGGGATTAAAAATTATTTTAATTAATTAAAAATTATTTAAATAAATATTTGAATTAAGTTTAATGCTTTCATATGAATGCTCCCAAATATTACAAAAAAAAAATTTTCAATAAGTCATTAAATGGAAAATTCTGTAATGTTTTAAATAAAATTAAACAAATTCGATAAGGCACTTGTTAATTATTTAGTAATAATACTGAATAGTAAAACATATTTACGACATTTTCACATCATTGAGCAACTTCAATGTAAAAAAACAGAATACAAGCAAGAATTCGTCAGAAAATAAATTTGAAATTAAAAAATTTATATTTCAAAATAGGAAGTTAGAATTATTTAGTACATTTTAATTATTAAAAAAATACGAATAATTATTCGGTATAAAATTTTAATTATTTTAATAGGCGCAACAAGGTGTCAATCAATAATAATCAAATGTGTCAATTATAGATTATCAGGCTCTTTAACAAAGGCGATAAATCAATGAATATATATTATTTATTGTATTCGACACACACATTTCAAAACCCATAAACTACACACACACACACATTTACATAGAACTAAATACTTCAATTAGAAATTTAAAGCTAATATTACATAATCGATCAACCAAATGAAAACTAACAACAAGGTACATATGTATATCAACGAGCTGGTGATAAGAACAAATTTAAACAACTTTTACTACTTAATCAAACAACAAACTGCAATTGTTTAGAAACATATAGAAAGCACAGCAATCGAAAAGTGCTGAAATGATACAAATACAGGATGTATTAATAATCATTTACTTGAGTTCGCTTTCATTTGCATATGGATGCGCATATACATATGTACATATGTATGAAATCAACATCCATATAAAAATTAGGTGAGTATGCGCATATGTAGGGCTGGAAAGCCAGAGCGTTCATTTACTAACAAATCTACTACACTAAAGAATGCTAACACTAACACTAACAACAACAACAACAACAACAACAACAACATACAATCAACAGCAATAACAAGAACAACAACAGCAACACATATCTATACCTACCGATTTACTACTCACAAGTCCATGCTGTAATCCAACTTGCGGTGGTATATGCACCGACGGCACCGTAGGAACTGGCGATGGATTCACTACCGACGGCGGCGGTGGAACGATAAGTGCACTGCCAGCTGCACTATGCGGCACATCATGTGTGGTACTGTGGGCCTGTTGCAGTCCGCTCGTTGCATAATATCCGCCATTTAATCCTGTTTGTTTGTATACATACATATATGTAGCATATAGCATAGTAACATCGTTAATATTGAAATACTTGCAGCATCAGAACTATAACAACTACAATTTTATCTCTACTATCTATCTATAAATGCAGCAGTTTTTTGTTTGACATAATGCATTATACAATTTGCTCATTGAAAGTTCATACATGTGTACGTAAGTACGTTTGTGTGTCTATGGGAATTAATTTAAAGTGAGTTTTGTAAAATTTCCTTTTATGTATTTTATTAAAAAAGAATCCTAAAGAGAAATAGATTATCATATAAACATCCATTCACTCGGGCACACGGTTATATAAAAATTGGCAGAGTTGTAGAAGACAATGGCAATGATTTCGGCGTTTTATAGGTTTATTCAATTTTAATTATTATATTTTTATGCGGTTGTTGTTGTTGCAGTAGCATAGAACACTATTGCCAATGTTTTAAGGTGTTAGGGGTAGTGAGAGTTTTCAAAAAAAAAATTTTTTTTTGCATTTTCGTTAAGTGCAATATCTTAAAAATATTCCCTGAAAATTTCATGTTGATCCGATAATTAGTTTTTGAGTTATTCGAGAAATAAGGAAGAGATCTCGGGCACTTCAAAGCGCTAGTGTGAAACTTTAAACGCGATTTTCTCAAAACTATGTTTTTTGAATCGGTGACAACTGTAAATCGAAAACCGTTCAATAGTTTTAATGAAATTTATACAGCTTTTAGAATACATAATAATCTCGGGCCTGATCGAAGGATTTTTATTTTTTCGAAAATTTCGATTTTTTAAGACCAATTTAGAAAAAAATTTCCTGAGGCCGCCATTTTGTTAATTTTGAAGAAAAAATAAAATCCTCGATCAGGCCCGGGATTATCTATTTATAAAACAAGTTTTTTTTGCCCGATGCTTTTTAGATGAATCTCCAAGGACTTATGCTTGTCACCGCAAGTACCTTTTTTTGGAATAGGGTCAACACAAACAACTATAACTTTGGAAATTAATTTTTTTTTTTTTAATTTTCGTGACTTCAAGTCAACACATCCCATAATAATGCCATTTTACTACTTTTGTAAAATATCACGATTTAGTAGCAAAAAAAAAAATACTGAAAACTCTAATTTTTTCGTGCCTCTGATTACCCCTAACCCCTCAATATGAATGGCTGTTGTGATGATAGTTTATGCCTGGATGGCAACCCAATCCTACCGTTGACGTATATCCAACTTCGCTGCACGGCCCAAGATCAATGGCTAAAATCGCTAAGATCATAGTATGTACTATATTTTATACTATAGGCGAAAAACTGTTTTTCATTGCTGCCGAAAATTGTTAAATCACTCAAACTAAACAAAATTAGACTTAAAACGTAAACATTAACGAACGCCCATCCTATATGCGTATATCTGAACAAATTATCTGATATTACCAAAAAGTTAAGAATAATACTTGAAAAGTAAAATTTTGCATTGTAAGAGCTGAAAAGCATGCTCAACTATTTGACGAACTAAATTTAAGTTTTTTTAACACCGTAACATTTCTTATAGCATAAAGGGTATAAAAAGATCTTTATCTTGATTTTGATCGGTCAATTTGAATGGCAGCTATATGCTATAGTGCTGCGATTTTAAAAATGTGGTCGGGGATTGGACAATAATCAAAAGATTTTCATACAAGAACTTAACCTTGATTGTTATATGGTACAGTAGTCCGATATTGGCGACTCCGACAAATGTGCAGCTTCTACAACACTAGAAACACACCAATATTATGAAAATACGCCAATCGTTTAAAATTGCAGCATATTGCATATCAGTGCTGAAAATTCATACTAACTCACACACAAATCAATTCATACATAAAAACCTATATCAATTAATTCATAGCCTTATTCGAAGCGTAGCTCGTTTGCTCCTATGATAATGAATACTTTCTATTCTATGTATTTGCTTATGTCACTTGTTTGTTCGATTCGCCACTCTCCAAGATATACAAGCACACTGCGAATTGTAACTGTAACTATTTTAGTACAATTTTTGAAATTCGTGGGAATGATGGAAACGAATATGCTGCACAAAACAAACTGCAAGTGTAAGTGAATGAGAAAGGAATTTGTCATGTTGTGCTACAATTCCGAAATTCCATTTTCTTTGGAATTGCATATATTGCAGCTAAAGCCGATATAGTTAAGTACTTGGTGGTCGATATGTTTCGTATGTAAATCTAGTTTATAACCTAAGTGATTTATATTTATCTTTAATAAATTTACTGACTTTCATTCGCAGCATTCGTTTTTTGTTTTGTAGTTTATATATAAAACTTTTTATATAACATTTTTGTGCATAAACTTTTCTATTTCACTTATATATACAAAATTTTGCTCTCGCTTAATGATTCCATCATCCCAGAAAATTTCAAATGCCTTCGCAAAAACAAAAAAAAAAGAAGGAAATAACTCTAACAACATAAGAAAGTCAATGGTATTAATTTGTTTGCGAAAACTAAATGCAACCGACAAAAGCCGACAATTCGCAGCGATGTTGACTATGTACAAGTATATCCAAGAAATTATGCTTAAAGAAAAGAGTTTAGCGCGTTTGTTTTTAGAATTTAGTTTATTTTTGTTTTGTTTTTTGTTTCTCTGGAAAAGTTTAATTTTATTTAGCTTTCACAGTTATTAAAAATATTTATACAATACAAAATAACAGTTTTCATCTCATTTTACTTTCTTTTGCATCATTGTCTTGACCATAATTATGATCATTTTAATCTGTTGTTTTAACTTCAATCTTTACTCTTCCTTATTTAAACTTATACTTTTATGTGTCTCATATACTTATTATAATATATTAATGTATGTATAATTTCTTTTGCATTAGTTTTTTTTTTGTTTTTATTTTTTTGTTTTTGTTTTTGAATTTGCAATGTGGGAGTGGGTGCTCAGTATACATATTCCTTTGCAATTAACAGTAGATGTAGATGTGATTGCAGTGGTGATGGTTGCGGTCGTTGTATGCAAGTAGCTGCAGCTGGGCAAATGGCGACACGTCGCTGACAACATTCACAATTCCAGACTTTGTTCTTTATAACAAATAATTTACAGTTTTTTTAGTGAATCTAGGTTTACGACAAAGTATAAAATTAAGGGTATAGAAAAAAAATCTGTTATGTTGTATTTTTCACTGACTGCACTTTTCGTTCACTGCCTTTTTGAACTTGCACTGGCGCCTGCGCGCATTATTTGCGGTTGATTTGTGCAAATTATACCTACTTTGTAAGCTACAATTTATATTTCATGGTAAATATTTGGAATTTCTAATAAAAATAATTCCAACTGAGAATCAAGACAGTGAAAATCAAATGTGGAAATGTGCCTCATATCAATATTACAAAACTAATTGCAATTTTTAATTTGGTTTTTACAGAAATATATGCGGAAGGACATTTAAGCATTTAATGTGGTTTCTATATGAGTTTCTTTGTAATTATACTGCATACGCACACGTATAGTTTCATATATACATAAGCGTATGTTGCAAGCGTAAAAATATTTCACACTTAAGAAAGCTCTGAGATGCGTTAACACCCTTTCTGTGTTGGAGTTGCTTTATGTGACAGCTAAAATGCTTGGAAAATAATACAACTATATATTTCGTGTGATTTAATTAACAGTAATTTAAGTTCATTACACTTTCCCACAGCGTTTTCACAGTGAACGAATACAGCTGCGAAGAAAATAATAAACGAAATGTTCGCGCACATTTTCACACGATAAATTTGCGTGCGTGTCTGTGTTTGCATTGTTCAGCATGCTAATATTTTTAATCATAAAACTACATGCTATTTTCTTTTCTGAACTTATAAATCGATTTTATATTTTTATTATTTACTTTATTTTTACTTTTATATAATCGTATCTCTAAATTAATATTATTAAATTTAAAGTATTTTAAATGTACATAATCTATTCTGTTTTAGTATATTTTAAGTTTGTTAGGTTAGATGTTAAAATTTTTGTTATATCTTTTCTCATCGTCCTTCATGTTGCTAATGTTCATTCATTTATTTGTTTGCTTGTTTTATCCCCCACATCTATTGTTTGTCATTGTTGTTGTTGTTGTAATAAAGAAGAATATCAGCTGTGTAGCAGTTTATAGCAACGGTTTGATCGCAAATCTTTCCTATCATATATAGTATTGTTTATTGTTACACACTTTTAGCTTAATTATTTCGCATCCCAAATGGCAACTGTTTGCTTTTAGGTTAGAATTTAGGCAAATCAATTTTGAACTGTTCGCTGTATTACATACGTTTTCGATATATGCACCATACATGAATGTATGTTTTGGTAGTTAAAAATAAACAAGGATGATGAGATCATTTAAAGAGCAGATTTTCATTTTTCTTATTGAAAGTTCTTTAGACAAAGCTTAAAACCATCCAAACTTAATTATAATTACAAGAAGAAACAAACCAATGTTTTTGCATGTATATATATTACGTTCATGTAAAAATAATTGTTTGAGGTTATAGTTATACTATCAACTACAGTTTTATTTGATTTTTGAAAGTCAGTAAATTTTTGCTTGATTTAATTATAAAATGTACATAAAATGAATATAAAATGTTTAAGTAGTCATTATGTGCACAGATATGGTACACAACAGCTTACAAAATATAGAAATAACTTCTTCATTCCTCTTCTATGATTTATAAACGATTGTTTGCTTTACAATAATGAATAAGACACACTCTTACAATTAACATCCATTAACACACAAAATACTTTAGCATTATGTCCTGTATACATTTAACGACCTTAACTCTTAAATTACACCAGCAGGCACCCAATATTCGAATTCGGTTGGATGCCAAGTGGATGCATAATTATGTTTTGATGTCTAGTTGTCGTTCACTTTTAAGTTTATTATTAGCTTGTTAAAGATTTTGTAGCATATATGTATATCACAAGGAAATTTCATGAATGCTATCAAATATTTTGCTTGTTTTTTAAAAATTATTATTTATTTTACTGACGAATTCTTTGAAGAGGAAACATTACCATCTTGTTTGGAACCATTTTTATGGTTGCACATTTTTTTCATATTGTAATATACAAATATGTCAAAGAAGCATAAATAATTTCGGTCTGCCTTTTGAACTAACAAAAATGCGAAAACTCTAACCTAACGCAAAGGAGGGGAAATTACAATATAGAACATAAATTCAAAAATGTTTGAAATAAAACAATGGAAAAACAAGAAGAAATATTTAAACAGCAAATGAATTTAGTAAAACACAATTGAATTCAAAAGAAAAAGGTGCTAAAACAGAATGCAAAAATTGTGGTATTCAGAAAACACCAATATTTTTAACACGGACGGTGCGCTTAATAGCTCATTAGGAAAATTTTATATTTTCTTCTTTTAAGACTTTTAATTTCAAAAATGTGTTCTTTGAAATACATACATTTTTAGCACTCACTTTTTAAATTAGGTGTTTGTATATAATGCGGACGATAAGGAAATATTAGTTGACCAAATTTATAAAGAACACAAAACACACATAAAGAAAATTATCAATTGACAAGAGGGTGGGTTTGATGAGAAACGAAAGAAATTCATTAATCTGGTGTGCATATAAACAAGTAAATAAAGAAATAAGTAAATAATAAAATTAATTGCATGTATCAAATAAAAAACAAGGAAAAAAACAATATATACGAACAGTGACGTCGTGACAAAAATTAGCGAAATTAGAAAAATTGTAATAAAAATCATGTACATTTGTACAATTTCACTTTTTGATGCAGTTATGCATATATACATACCGAATAATAAAAAATTCTTGAATTTGGAAAGCCCTAATGCGTATAAATACAAGGTCAGCAGTTCAGTATGCGAAAACAGTCACAGACTATAAAGTGCAGATGATAAGAATCATAAAATATATTTGAATAAACTGCGCATTGAAAAGTTAAAACAAAAAATCCATTGTGAAAATCAAGAGTACTCTAACCAAACCGTCGTGTACGTATGTTTTTGTGTGTTCTGACAGAATCGGATTTCTTGCAACAAACTTCATTGTCGCGATTGATTTTTCAATGTGTATATATTTTTATTTTACTTTTTTATGTTTTAAACTGTATGTATGTATGTATACATATAGAGCGCGTATGCTAATGAAGGAGGGTAAATGAGTTTGGACATAAATACAACTATGTACATATTGTACATATGTACACACATTATTAAGCTCATGTATTGTACAACTGCATGACTTTTTATTATTAAGGAAATTGAAACATATGGATGTATATGCTCAGCTACTGATGCGCTGCTGTAAACCTAATTAAATTTGTCTCAAGAAATTCATTTCTTTTCCTCTCTCGCTATATTATGTGCATTGAATTTTTATCTCTTTTTTTGACTTGTTACTATATGGTTATTATTATTATTTTGCTTTTTCTTTGTTGTTGGTATTGTGATTCTATGCACTAATCTAATTGTGTTTTTTGCTTTCTTTTACTTTTTTTGTTTTGCAGATTCGCATTTATATTAGATTCTTAAATAGTCCTTATTATGATTTACTGTTTTGTGTTTGTGGTTTTATATTCTTTGCATCTTTTTAAATATTTCAATATACTGTATTATGCTCTGTTTTTAGTTTGCAGGTTTTATTACACTCAATATTTATATTTTAACTCTATTTTTGTGGTGTTTTTTATTTAAATTTAATTGTATTTAAACCTGTTTGCTTTATATTCAGTTTTCGCGCTTATTATAATTTGCAATGTTTCTCTTCTATTTCCTCTTTTTGTTTTCTTGGTAATTATTAAAGTTACGTTTAGTTTAAAATATTACTTTCACTTTTCTGGATTTGATAATATTTGTAGTTTACCTTCTGAATACACTGCCGCAGCTGCAGCAGCAGCAGCCACAGCTGGTGTTCGCAAGAAATATTCCTTATTAACACAATTCCTTAAGACGTCTGGAATATTGCCGACTATTGCCCGTCGTATCTCCGTTGCTGCCATTTCTCGCAACTCGGTTGCGGATGCATCGCTGAAGAAGGCTGCATGTGGTGTACATATAAGATTTGGAGCATCTTTAAGGGCTCCCTGCAAAAAATAATGTGTTATTAGAAATTGTTTGTATTGCCAAATATACATACTAAGAATAAATTATCTAGTTATGCATAAATTGGCAATTAGAGGCTTACTTGGAATACATTGTAGGGCTCGTTTTCGTGCACATCTAAAGCTGCAGCTCTTATTCTGCCTTGTTTCAGAGCCAGTGCCAAGGTCTCGTCATCGACCAGCCCGCCTCGTGCTGTGTTAACCAAAAATGCACCAGGTCGCATCTGTCATAATAAAAAAAAAAGTTAATGTAAATAATCGAACTAATAAATAAAAGACACCGGTGGCACACTAATTAGCACATCCTTACATATTCCCATAGTACTACTTGAAAATGTAAAAAGATAACGGTATTTAAGAAAAGTTTTTGTATTAATAATTTATTAATTTGACCTTATAAATCAGGCGAGTCATGACACTGAAGCCGAAGACAACGCATGATTCAAGGGCAGTTATTCAAAAGAAAATTCCCAATGACATCTACGCGGAACTAGGGTCATCCATGTCGAGAGGATGTATGTACACCAAAGTAAATATTGAGTAAATATAAATGGGTTTATATTAATTTTTTTAATTACTTTCAAAATTTTATATAATTTTTTTTTTTACGTTTTTTGAGATGTGTTGATCTCTTGACCAATTTGTTTCAAAATAGATTTGTGGTAATATTTTAGTGCGCATGCGGGTGTGCTAATTAGTGTACTACTCCTGTATAATGATTTCTTTTTTAATTAAGGAACAGTATCATACCTGTTTAATTGTGAATTCGTTAATTAAGTGGTGGTTGTGTTCGTTGAGTGTACAATGCAACGACACACAATCCGATTGAAACAGCAAATCTTGTAGGGTGTATACACGAGTTAGACCAAGCGATTTGTCAATACCATCCGGAAGATAGGGGTCGTAAAATATAACATTAAAGCCAAATGCTTTTGCTCGCAAAGCGACAGCGCTGCCAATGCGACCAAGTCCTACAAGTCCTAAGGTATCTCCTCGAATCCTTGCGCAACCCTACAAACAATTTATGAAATTTTTTTAATTTCAAAATTTTTTGTTACTTTTCAAAATATTTAACATACATGCGCTGCTTCTCGAACTTGTTCAGGACCAGTGAATTTTTTGCCTTCGCGCACCATATTCGCCAGCCAATAGGTCCTTCGATACAAATTCAATATCAAACACATTGTTGTATCTGCTACTTCCTCAACACCATAACCCGGTACATTACAAACGGCAATACCTAGTTCACCCGCTGCTTTCACATCGATATTGTCCGTACCGCTACCAATCCGCACTATAATACGTAAAGCTTTGAATTTTTCCAAATCCTCTTTTGTAAGGATTATAGTATGCCACATTAGTGCGCCGACAGCTTCATTTAAAACCTATTTTGGATTGAATTTATATTAAATAGGAACTTTATAATTACTTATCTAACTACAATTTTACCTTTTCATGAATCTCGGATGTACTTTGTGCGTCGCAGAAGGCCACTGTGGCCACATCTTTCAGTATAGGCATTTCAATTGAACAGTCGCGTCCATCAAGTAACGCAACCAATGGACGTGCCTGCAACGGACCATTGGCGAATGTGCCTTTCACGTCTAAGCGTGAACGCTTCGGTAACATCATATTTTTATCCATTGTGTGTTACTACCGTATTTTTGTTTTTAAAACTACGTTTTCGTTTTCCAAGTCTATGTTAATATGTTTGTGTGTTAAATACACTCTTCCTGCATTATATGAACGAAAGAAAGAAATTAAATTATGATATCATAATCAAAATGTTTTGATAATAACAAACTTTAGTAATAGTCAGCAATACTTACCTCTATAAATAATATAAAACTTTGACCTTAAAAAAGAAATGTGATGAATTGCAATTTTTCGGTTTTTCAACTAAGCGCAATCGTTCGTATCTTGCACTTCCTTTTCCACTTGAGTTCAGCTATGTAAAGCGTAAAATTATACGACACAGATTTTCTCAGATATTTCAACTGGCACAACGATTACAATTTAATACAAATGTAGGTCCTTCATACATAATAACTTCATTTCATTCATGTTGTGTTATCCATTTTACCTAAAAATGATAATTAAAATTTATTGTTAAAATTTAATTAAAAATTTGTTGTAGTTATTATTGTAGCAGAAAATAACATTTCAGAAACATCGCTGCCGAGGTGACAGATAGCCAGATATATAATTAATAATTTTTATTTAAAACTTTACAAAAAAATTATAACAACTGAAGTTTATATTAGCAGGTAGTAGGTACGCGTTTATCGATTTTGTGATGAAATTATTTTTAAGATTATTTTCAAAAACATAGTTTACAAGCTTTGACAGTGGACACTATTGACAGTAAACTCATTGCTACTTTTTAATTTTGTGCCAGCATTTAATAAAAAGCTTTATAAACAATTATACAATATTGTAACATCTTTGTTGTCGGAGTTTTCTTGAATTCACCTAAGCATTTAGCTAAGCGTTGTTATTGGGACCTTCCTCACTGTAGGAAATTATTGTTTTTTAGCAGCGGTAAGTATTCAAGAAATGAAGACCAGACTGAAGTGGGAACGGTTCATTTGGCGGAACCGCGAATCTTGTATTCAAAAACATATTTATTTAACAAAGTACCTTTAGTAAATATTATCAACAATTTACAAATTATTCAGATTGAACAACTATAGCACATAAACACATGTCATATCAACTGATCGATCAAAAGCAAGACTTGATGGTTTTTTGTATTGCAAAACTTGGCTATAAAGAACTAACAAAGCGTTTTCCGTTGGATGCAAACTATTATCCCACTGGAATGTTTAAAAAATTCTGGGAAAATTCTGAAATCACTAGTGACATCAATTTTCATTTCAAAAAGTGTATAAAAATAAAATAAGGTTATTTCCTCTTATCCTTCTATGGTTATGATCTTATTAAACAAAGTAAACACAAGTGTTATATGTAATGTAAATAGTTTATATTTTAGTGAATTAAAAAAAGTCTCAATGGATTCCAGTAATTTAGTATTTAAAATATCAAAGATATGTTATGTTAGCACTTATATGATAACCTTCAACTTGATCACTTTCCATCTACATATGGCATATGTATTGTAATTGTATTCAAAAGACAACTTAGTTTTGTTGATTTTAAGAAAATCACAGACCGAAATAACTGCAATTAGTTTCAGGAAGATGCAAACAATCTCGAAGATTTTCAATTACATTTGTACCTATTCAAGAATATAGCTATAAAATATACACACATGCATTTATACTGCGTTCACATGTACGTGGGATTAGAATAAAGTTCTTATCAGTTAAATATGAAATAGTGCAAACGGTATGCAATAACACCAAAACGAAAGCACAAACGTCAATTTTATGTATGTATTACATCTGCGTTTTTAAACCACGCTTAAATTTCAGTCTTGTCGCTGACTGAATGCAGAACAGAAACAAAAGTACACATATCCACAAGTAGTGACCGTTAGATTGTATATACATACATATGTATATGTTCATGTTCACAATATCTGCACGTTATATGCGTACTTCAAACCAATGCATGTTTTACTAACACACTAAATTGATCACAGTAGCTAGCTCTACTGTACAAATATGAAAAAACACAGAAATAAATAATACAACAAACATATTCACTTATACATATATGTGTATGTGTAGAATACAAAATGCGGTACTTTCAAAGATAAGACTGAAAATGAAATTCTATTTCAGGCAGCTGAAAGATATAGCGCGCAATTGTGAAATCATTAACACCTGCTGTCCCTCTCCATCAACATACCCTTTAGGTGCAGCTAGCTTTTGATTACGAGTTCGCACAATTATGTACATACGTGCATACGAACGAATGTACATATGTATGTAAACGCATATGGAGGTATGTATGTTTATATGAAGACTACATAGGCAGCTATTCAGTTTCGTTTCTGACGAATGATAAGATTAGAATTTGTTTTTGCTGTTTTTGTGTTGAACAATTTCATGACGTGCGAAAGCAAAATATTCCAAACGATCATAGACAACAAAATTAAGGTCTGAGTATTTACATACACACATACTTATGTACCTTTTTAGGAATATACTTTATAGATTGAGAATGACTAAGACGAATTTGGACATGTTTCTATTTTCCATTAAATTGAATTAATGCTAAAAAATTGATAATTGATTATTTAATAAAAATTAATCTCTGTATTAAAACATATTTTTGTTCGTAGATATTTACCAGCGCAAAAAAAATAGTTTATATATCCGTCATTCTGCGATTTATGTATCCAAATATGGATTAAAATTTAAAACTAAACTATCTCTATATTATTGTGACTAAACAAACACATGATACATGTGCTAAAATTCATAAAGAGTTCTGCATATGTATATAAATATTTATGTCACACTTTATATGCGACTGTAACATGGTTGCAGGTATTTTGTATATAATCGCTTTAGCATTGGGATAAGATTCTGATATATAGTTGATAATACAAGTGAAATTAAAACGAATATATTCTACTACTCAAAAGCAACCCGATCCTATTACCAACATAAACTATGATATCTATAACTATTCAAATCTATAGTTATAAAAAATGAAAAAAAAAACTAACATATATAACCGACATAAGCGCGTATCAATGAACTTGCGTGCGTAGCACATTTAATGTGTGTGCCAACGCATGTAAGCGATTATTGAAAATATGGTAACAAACTGAGCCGGTAAACATTCACTTCCATCCAATGGTTGATTATCAGTAAGTTAAGCTATGTAGCAACACAATTGACATTCTACAAATGCAAAAAACCGGTTTCAATTGCCATTAGTTCTTAAAAAAAAAATACTAAAAACTGAAATGAAAAAATAACCCTATAAAGATTGGCATTTATAAAGTTGTACCTTTCCCTCTCATGCTGCTTATGTGTATAAACGAGCAAACAAACAATACAAGCTATTTTCTAACTCTCTTTTCACTTAGCACTGCCATAAAGTCAAAAAGATAGTTGTCTGCCTGTTGGATTATTCGTTTCGTCATTCTTCCTTAATAAAACACGATTATATATTGACCTTAGTAAAAAAAAAATACATATGCATGTAATAAATTTCATTTGAAATCCTTAGCTTCAATAGTAAATTGGTACTCAAATCATGTAACTATTATTAACAATGTTTGAAAAACAAGATTTTTATTTTATTTATAATTAATTAAACAATAGTTAGTTTTATTTTAAAGTTGTTCTTTTGTATTTGGCGCAAGCTAAAAGGGGTATAACATCGTGTGTCTGACAGATATTACAGAGTTTAACCTATGCGCAATCCAAGAGTAAACCCGAAGGAACAAACGTCATACGAGTTATTAAGGTACCATAATCGTTTAACGCTTTACTTTATTAGTCGCACTGAAATGCAACAATTTATGCAAAACAAGCCTCTGAAGCTATTGCAAAGAACTGGTTGCATTTCCACAACTGCTCATGCTACGTTTGTAAAATGTAACGAACTTCACGTCGCTATCGGCAACTTAAGCCACAAAAACATGTGACTCCACAAAACGTGCTGTATGCAACGGCAGATAAACCTCTTTTCGTCTCAATGGCAAGCGAATAGTGTGCGTGCTCGTAATTGAATGACCGTAAGTCAGACAGGTCAGTGGGGAAATTGAAGTAGCTTAATGGCGGATGCATTGTGCGTTGTTCGAATAGACAACCCGCTAAAATATATGTACATGTGTATATTTAGAAATGACAAATGTGTACATACACACGCAGCAGTTGGTTTTATAACTTCTCTGAAATATGCCTGTCGATTTTTAATACTTGTTCATTGCGTTCAAATGTTTCTTTTGTTTTATCTTTTTTATATGTATGTATGTTCAATATACATTAGCTTGGTGTTGCGTAGGTGGCAATAACCAAAACGTCAAGAATTGCTTTAAGACAAATGCAGCGTGTTATATTAATGTCCGTTACATTTTTTATACATATTTAAGAATAGTTTCATATTTTTAAGAACACATACCACATATATAACATAATTCTTATGCGATAAAATTAATTTTTTCTCTTTTTCATAATGACATATTTAAATATGCATTCAAATATAGGACAATTTAATGCGAATACATAGAAGTCCCAAATAAAAATTAAAATATTTTATGTTATATCATTATAACTTATCACGGGATCAATCCTACATAACATAAAATAAGTGTGCCCGTACTAATGTAGTTATGTGTTAATGAATTTTCCTAGTTACCATTTTTCTCAAACATTTTTATATGTATATGCGTATTACCAAATATTTAATAAAGTTGACACCATGTTAATTCCATATATTATATATGTATGTATATATTCAGAAGAAAAAAATGTGCAGCTCAATAAACTTTATTATGGTGGGAATAAAATTACTATACAATAAACATACGTGGATTTGACACTGAGATTTCATGTTAATTCCAATTAATTTGATGACAATACAAATATTTTGACCAGGCTTGGGTTTGTATATGGACATATATCAAATATGCAAACGCATGTTCACACTAGTTCTATAGATTTGACATTTTTATATTTACATTTTCCACTACATTCAAAACATCCTCAAATACTGTCAAATTTTCTAGAAAATGTGTTATGAAAAAATCTATTTTTAATTTGGAACAAACAAAAAACATTGTTGCAAACGCTGCCATTCACATACTACATATCGCATTTTTATTTACATATTTATAATTTTTTCAGAGTAGACATTTATATTCGCGTATGTAACTATATATTTCCTTTGTACTTTAATTCTTTAAAAATTTGTGCAGATAACAAAATGTTTGTTTGCATTTTTTTCATAAAATAAAAAACGCCAAATAACTATCTACATATGTTTTACTTTTTAAGCAGACGATACAATTTTTAAAAACTGCGAACAACAAAATCTTGGAGGGCAAACGAACCTGCCAAACAAAAAAAAACATGACTTGAAAAATCAATTATAGAAAGATCACTTCACAATTGATAAAATTTCCATTGAACAGATACATTTTATATACGAAAAAAGTTTATGTCAGTGGTATTTGTTGCTTTAGTTATTTATGTTATTTTGGAGCATAAAGAAATTGTTAAAAATGTGTCAACAATATTCGCCGCCATACTTGCACTAGTTATTCGCTCGCGCCATCTACACTCGTTGAAAAGATCAGATTTTTGTTTCTTTTTTCTATTTCACTTTACAACTCGTTACTTTCTTTTTCTGCACGGCGTGCAAGTGTGAATAGGAGGCGGCTTATGGCTGGTGAGAAGCTTGTCCAGAAAAACTTAAATTGATTATCTTTATTGAACAACACGAGTTAACGTGAGATTATAATGCATGTTATTTAGTAAGTAGTGACTATACCATTTTCGCAACACAAAAACAATTTATTTTCAAAAGTGAAACAAAAAGCACTTCTTTGTATTAACCATCCCACCTTTCTACAAATATAATTTTGACTATGAAGCAAGGCTTACCAGTAATAGTTTTCACTATTTTAAAGGGACAAAATTCACGAACGATTTGTTGAATGGTCACTATGTATGTATTGACCGACTTAAATGTGTTCTGCGACGTTGACAAGGTCTGGGAACGAAACGAACTATGACTGCGCGACAACTTTCAATTTTATTTTCTGCGATAAGTACGTCAACAAACTTTAAATTTGTTACAAGTTATAAACCATATTTTTCAAAGTGTTGCCTTTTAAGTTTATGGCCGCGGCGGCAGACCGTGGATTTTGTGGTGCTACTCGCTCACTTGTAGTAGGCTTGCTTTTTTCTGCGTTGGTTAGCCCTTTTCGCTTGTACAGAACATAAAATTTTCCTCGAACAAATCGAGCAAACACAATGTTTAAACAACTATTTTTTATTCACAAACACTTCCTTGGCTGTTCCACTAAAACTTTACACTTATTTTTTTATTTTATGTACGTTTTCTCAGCAATTTTAGCAATTTTTATAAGCAACGCGTTTTCTGACGAATCACTAAATTTTACACTCGTAGCTTTCAAAATGGCGGAAAATTGTGGAGAACACGGCGATTCTTTGCTGTCTGTGCTTCTTCTTGTTATCTTCAATTTTAGTACATAAATGACGCGATAGTGCATTTCGCACAAACCTCACACGCGAACGAATGAAAACTGAATCGCCGCAATGACAGTTGACTCGTTGCTGTTGCCGATTTTCAGTTTTCACTAGTTCGAAGCGTATTCACGAATGCTTTTTACAACAAATCTGAACCTTTCAATAAATTTAATAAGAAAACACCTCAAAAATGCACACACCTTTTCTTTACCAATGTATCACAAGGAATTTAATTTATTATCAAGAGAATATATAGAAAAAATGCAGTGCACACCAAGACCCGTGAACATAAGCAACTATCGAACTCCAGCGAATTCTATCAAACTGCGAATAATTTTAGTACACGCTGCCATGCGGCATTTCAATTTATCAGGGCTGCATTGAGGAGTTTGTTCACACAAACATCGGAAAGCAGTTTTTTAATATTCTTATTTAATTAGGCCATCTGATTCAGTTCATCAACACCCCTGGAAATAAACACAATTCATTATTTTTAACTCGCTTTGTACTTCTAATTTATATAGCATACTACAAAACTAACTGAATTCTCATTTCCACGGGTTTATGGACAATCTCCTTGATTGCATTATTGCTACTTTTTTTTAGAATAACATGCAAAATTATGTTAACATTTATATTTGACGGATTTTCATACATAAAGCACAATATTTCGATTTGTTTTAACTAAATACATTTTAATGTTCACATAGCATTATTTTTGAAACACTTAATTGTGAATGGTAACTCTTTTGTGAACTCTCTTTTACCCAATGCAATCGGTTGTCCCTTTTGTCAAAGACAACGAAAATAAATTGTTATTAGGTTTTCACATCTGACTGTGCAGCTCATACTTAGGAATTCTTTTAAAGCACTTAACTATCTGTCAACTATTATTTAAATAAATAAAGTGATATACGTAAATATATAGTAAAAGAAATTTAAGAAAGTGTGCTGGTAAAAATGTCTACAGTCAGAAAAGCAACCCATTCTGGAAGCTGGTACACAAACTTAGGTAAACATTGAGCAAATCTTTTTTTATTGGCGTATGCTATCATGGTATCAGTAAAATAATCAGTTTTATAGATAAATGTCTAATTGCTAAAAAGATGAGTCAGCTCCATCTTGATTATTCGGAAACATACATAAATATGACAAAAGGTCTTTTAACGTGTATCTGATAAGTTAAACAATGCATGGGGCATTGAAAGTATTCTTGCAAAGTGTGTACATACATTTACCTATATATAAAAGTCAGAGTGCAAACATATTTCTTCAATCTATGTATGTATGTGGTACTTCTCCAAACCTTAAAGAAATAATCGGTTCAGATCAAATAGAATTTTTGGACTAAATATATACCAAAATATTTGGAAGATCTGAACAAGGGAGTTTATTGATATTCTGTGAGGTTTTGGCTCTGTCCTGAATGTGTAGATTTCATTATGTTATAAATATGATCTATACGTGTATATGAGGCTTCTGTAGCATTGGAAAGGCGTTTTGTCATTTCACTAATGGAATTACGTTGACGCTTTAGTTGCTCTAAACCATGTTGTAACTGCGAGCAAGTTTGGAAAAATTCACTCAATTCCGGTATATTTCCGAATTCGCCAGGATGATTTTGGAATTTTTCACCCATTTCAGTTGTCAAATTATTCAGTGTATTATTATTGTAATGTTTTTCTAATATATCCTTCATTTCTTCGTTTAACTTTGCTGTACGATCTTGTTTACTAAGATTCATATCTTTAATGCGATTCTTGAGTGAACTAAAGTTGATAGCTTGGAATCGTTCGCCCATAGTCTGAAAAAGCTCGTAACTTTGTTGTAAATCGTAACGCATCTTTTGTAGGTCGGTGTCAATAATTGCACTTTGAGATTCATCGGAAGGTAGCTGCAAAATTTTGCTAGAAAGCATAGTTGACAAATGTTCCGCCGGAGTGGGTGTCTTCGTTATGATATCACCATCGTCCACAGCCCCTGCGGACTTTTTTAGCTGTGAATGTGTGCCTTCATTAGCATCCAATTTTACATCCTTCTTAGAATCATTTGGTTGTGAAGCACTAAAATTAAATTAAAATTTTTTTTTTCTACAAACGCTCCTTGGGGGGTTCTCAATAATTTTACCTATTTTCATTAATAATTGAATTCAGTTCCTTCCGTATGATATCGTAAAGTGCATTGGAATTATCGCCCTCTGTCATTTTCTCTTTTTGTATTTAGTAGTTTTATATGTTGATTATTTTTTTCCCATAAATTTTATGCTAAATATACACATATATTTTTTAATTTTATTTTCAAAGATAGAACAAGATATAAACAAACGCGTTGCTAAGCAAAGTAAACATTTATTCCCTGGTTACTTTTTACAAAAAAAAAAAAACTATGCTTGTGTATAACAGTTATTTTGAATTAAGAGTGGTAAACAAAATACAACAAAATACAACATTTTACAAACATTTGACTTTTACAGGATCTGAGCTGTCACGTCAGCTGGATCGCTGGCTGGGTGCTGCAGAACTTTCTCATGGACCAGCTCGTGCAATTATTGCGCCGTATGTAAAAAAACTACTTGTAACTAAATTCAGATATGTCTAATAAAAATTTATTCTCTTCGCAGGCATGCAGGTTATACCTACTGTGGTGCGTGTGGTGCCTTCGCCTATCGACAAGTCAGTCCCGCCGTTGTGTAAGTTTGCTTAACTTTAATCACGCATTAATTAATGATTAATGTTTCATTATTAATTGCTTAGGAAACGAATTTTCATATTAGGTCCATCACATCATGTACGCCTGCGCGGTTGTGCTTTGTCCACTGCCAAGGTGTATAAAACTCCACTATATGATCTCACGATTGATACTCAAAGTAAGTGACAATTATTCCGATGTGTAGCATTTGGTAAAAAGTTTCTAATATTTTTTTTTTTTACATATACATAGTCAATACAGAATTGGATAAGACTGGGCACTTTTCGTGGATGGACATGAAAACAGATGAAGATGAACATAGCATTGAAATGCATTTGCCATATATAGCGAAAGTAATGGAGGAGTAAGTTTATTAGCAACTTTTTTTCTTGTTTATTCAAATAATAGCAAAATTATTTTACATTAAAATTTCAGTTTTAAAGATCAGTTCACGATCGTGCCAATTTTAGTCGGTTCTTTGAATCCCGATCAGGAAGCTTTATATGGTGATCTCTTAGCAAACTATTTTACGGATCCACAAAACCTCTTCGTGATATCATCGGACTTCTGTCATTGGGGACATCGCTTCAATTACACATATTACGATCGGTCGTGTGGTCAAATTCACTCATCCATTGAGAAGCTCGACAAGGATGTAAGTAAATAGAATAATGGCAGTGGATTATTTATAATGGGTAAATTTCTCTTAACAGGGTATGACCATCATCGAGACTTTAAATCCCGGTGCTTTCACCGAGTATCTACGGAAATACAACAATACAATTTGTGGTCGTCATCCGATCGGTGTGATGTTGAACTCTGTAAAAGCGTTACAAAATCAAGGCTATAGTAATATGAGCTTTAAATTTCTCAAGTACGCCCAGAGCAGTCAGTGCAAGGATATGAGCGATTCCAGTGTTAGCTATGCATCTGGCTCATTGGTGTTTGAAGCTTAGAAGGAAGTTGAAAATATTAAGATAATTTGCAAGTACCGACCGACATACGTACCCAAATCTCTGGCAGAATACTTCTACTTTAAATGATTTCATGTATTTTTTTCTAACAAGCTTATAATAATTAAATTTCACCAAACTATATTTCAATAAATGTAGACAAGTGTAGCTTATAACAAACGTGTTTTACTTTTCAACAACTAATTTATATATTGCACGAAAAATATCAATACACACTATCGGGATAAAACAGTTAAAAAAAGTAAATAAAGAGATCGCTTTAGTAATATTTCATGACATACATATATATGTGCTTTTGTATTGGTTTGTATTTATGACAGTTTTACATTACAGAATACAGACAAGCGTACATCTATGCTTATACATTTTAAAACTAGAAAAAAATATGTATAGTATATGTTATATTTTAGGGTCTACATTGATTTTAAAATGTGATTTTAATAGCTTTCGGCATGTTTGGAATATTCTACGATCATACATTTTACTACTGGGAATGTTGGGCTGTTTTGTAAATCCGGGCAGGCTGGCCTTGCCGTAACTATCAGTTTACCTGGGGCACATCTAAAACTTATTGATCTGTGAACGCATTTAGTAAACTACAGTTAACCAGTATTTTTTGTTTTTGTTTTTCAATATTTTTCTTCCTAGTTTCTACACTTATTTTATGTATTTTAATTTTGATAGTTTCAATCACACATTTTTTTTAACATTTCTGTACAACATATGTATATTCTTTTGAACGAATGTTTTACTATTTTTAGTGCGGCTCAATAACGATTATGTGGCCTTTGAAAACCTTTAATTTTTTATTATCCTTTACTGCATTGTGCAATTTAATTAAATTAAATGAAAATATTTGTATGGAACTGTTTGTATGCTTCGTATGTAACACATACATAGGTATTGAGAACGATCACACAGCTGAAAACTCGCCGTATCTTACATAAATATCTTATTTTAACTAAAACGTCAATTCTTTCTTTCTGATCATTGACACTCAGGCGCACATTTATGTGGAGAACACACAATGTTGTGCTTTTGAATTAGTTTTGATGCGGTTACAGCATTTATGTACATAGGTATATATATATATATTTATATATATATGTTTATGTGTAAATATATCTAAGTGTTAAAAGTAAATCGATAATGATTTTCACACGCAGTTATTATCGCTTTGAAAAGCAATTAAAATAAACGTTTTAGGCATGGCTTTAAAATCCTATACCCTTGATACAGCAGGAGACTGCAAACAGAAGCTTGGAATGAATACCAAGCAAGACGTGTACTTAATCGGCCGGGTGGTATTTTCATGATCTCTGGTATGCACGATGGATCCACTTTTCCCCATTTTTCCGCAATACCATTAGCATGCCCAATACCTAGCGGTAGAAGGAAATTATATAGTTACTTATATTAGCTTAGAATATAGATGCACTCACCTACAACACCAACGACGCGCACTGGTCGTGGTATACCAGAACCATCGGTTGGCATTTGTGGTAAAGCTGCCAGCTGCAATGAATGGCAAAGAAATATATCACGCTCCTTCACAAATACTTCCGAGAACTCTGGAAATTCTCCAGCCATCTCTTGCATCAGCTTTTCGAGCAAATCGCGTTGTTTACATTCCTCCACCTCTTCGATGCTTATGGTGTCGGTGGATGTGAGGCGCCAGACCAACTTCATTGTCTGCCACAAAGTGAGAGCGCGCAGCGCCCGATGTAAGGTGATGCGTATAGGTCGGTCGCCAAGATGTAGCATACAACCGGGAATTCTGTGTATTTCTTCGAATGCTCGCCGAAATTCACCGCCCGGCGCCATGCCCAAGTCCTTGGCGATTTGTGCACTCATTTGCAATAACAAGATGAAGAAAACGCCGTTAATATAACCGTGTGTCTGGATAATGCTTCGAATCTGTTCCGTTCGATAAATTTAGTGCTTTTTTATTTTTGGAATGTATTTAATAAGATAATGCAAAATTACCTTAGCGAAATTGAAGTTTTTAGCTTCCTCTAACAGTGTTTTTTCGTCAAGTTTCAAGATATGTACACGTGACGGACATAGTTCAACCATCACCACATCTGGACGGACATTGCGTATAACCTAAAGTATATATATAAAGTCTATGGTTGTTAACGTATCTATGTCGTTACTGCTTTTACTTACATAAGAGACATCATCCTGCGACTCCTCACTGAAGTGAGCTGTGCCCACCAAATAAACTCTGCTACCGAATGGTGTGTCCAACACTGTCACTGTTGACGGCAAATTTTCTTCGAACTCTTCTATGGTGTCGTATATTTTTATTTCACGCTTGGTGGCGGGATGTGTTTCTTCGGGCACCGCATCATCAATGTCATTTGTTTCACCACTAGCTGCTTTCGATTCAGCAGCAAATGCCTCAGCTACATCTACATTTAGTGTTTGTTTGCTGGATTGAATGAGTGTTTCGGCTTTTTTACGACGATTCTCCGAAGATGCTGTAGCAGCATTATCGGCAGTTTTTAAAGGAGAAATCTTTTGTTTCGCCCCACCAACAGTTTTAGATAAATTTTTCTGCTGATCACTGTCATCATTAGATTCGATTAGGAAAAAGGAATTTTCAGCTTCCTGCTCTTTAATTGAATTATCACTAATTTCTATAATTGACAAATCTGGATTATCCGTTTTAAATATTGTCTTATTTGCTAGTTGGGATTTTGGATCAACTTCTTCTTGTGATGCATTTGTCTCGGTACTCTCCGACTGTATTAACAGCATACTGGCGCTAATGTTTTTATTCAAGTCACGAGTGGCAGTAGAGCTGCATGATCCGGTGGTTGTGTTGTAGCGATGTGAATCGCTGCCGTTTAATGTTGCATCGGTGGATACATTAAAATGTGAATTGTCATTGGCACTTCCTTAAATAGAA